>JANAVB010040819.1:509721-638338 GCA_029216955.1 Iris pallida
ATGGCATAGGAGATTATGGGAACTATACTATGGAGTGATTCTGGGAACTACACTACTTGGATATTATTCACATGTTTACTTCTACTCCTCCGTACCCCCAATCAATACACAAGGATCCAGCCAGGTTATGTTATAATTCCATGTGAAGGCCCACAAGGGGTGATTCTGGAAATGCCCACAATGGGTGATTCTGGGAATGCCTATAAATGGGTGATTCTGGGAAGACTCTGTGATCATGAGAGTACATGTCTAAGTGATCGAAGAATCGTGAAGCATAGTGATACACCATATAAGTGAAACGCACAGAACATGTAGTATACGATGCTCCCTGAGGGGATAACATCTCAAGAATGGATCCATATAGTACTAATCCGTGTTACCGACGTGACAATATCAAGTAAAGTAATCTAAAGCAGGAAAATAATTCTAACAGGATATGAAATGATCAGAGAATGTACTCGTCTGGTATCTGAGTGTCCAACTGAAAAGTACTGTCCGAGGAGTGGTGTCTGGCTCCTATTCAGAACAGCACAAGTCACAACAAGTCCAAAATTAAAATGAAGCTCTACCATGCATTCTACATGAATCTAGGTCAAACTAGGCCAAAGTTAACTCTTGGTCAACTCTGGTCAACCCTAGAAGTCAAACTAGGTCAACTATGGTCAAATTAGGTCAAACAAGTCCACACTAGGTCAAACTAGTCTAGCAAGTCTATTCTAGGTCTAGTAAGCTATACAAGCCCAATCTAGGCCTGTTAGTCAAACAGACTCACATACAGGCCATATGCTATAGCATGCCTATAGGCCATCACTAACACATTCACCAGTCCAATCTAAGTCTAAAACCTAACACTCTTGATATACATACTACATAACCTATAAACTCATTGGAAAATACCTACATTAGATATCCATGATACACAAACTATACATATACACACATTACCTTATATGCATATACACTACATTATTTATACATTACATTATGTGTATACAATAGGGTATGTAGAGGGGTGGGTGAAATGGTGTCAATGTGTATGTGTGTGTGTGTGGTGATGAGTGAGGGAACTGTGAGTGTGGGTGCAGCATGATTGTGTGTGTAAGAGTGGGAAGTGTATGTGACAGTACTCATGAATGTGTGTGAGAGCATGGGTGTTCAACATGGTGTGCAAGTGGGCTGTACAAAGTGACAGGGATATGATTGTATAGACTGAAACATGTGTGTGTGTGTCACCATGTGTCAATCTCAGGTGTCAAACCAAGCTAGGTGACAGCCTATACATAGTATACATTCAAAATCAGGTTTGCATCAATTGACCCTTCATAAGACAGTAAATACACTTGTAACATAAACCTACAATCTCAGATTTTAATTTAAAACCAACCACATAATATACCAGCTGTTAAAATCAGTTTAAAGGGAAGGAAAAATCATCTCATGACTTCCTTCTACAGTACACAAGTATATATATAAAACAAATTCAGATTTTCTAACTCAGTTTTCATATGAACAGTCCACTCTTCATTTCGAATTGAAAACAAGGCCAAAACACCTAAAAATTAACCTACAAGTAGCATTCACATAGGAGAACACATAAGGCACTTAATTACATGTAATAAACTGTGTTAAGTGGGTTAAAATGATTCCCAAAACTCAGTTTTGTAAACTGGGAAAAAAATCAGAAATCCCATTGATACACAGGAATTTAGAAAAACTGGGAAATGAGGGTAATCGAGTTTTAACAATACAAAATCAATTAAAATAATAAACAGTGGTTGGTAACCTATACATACATTGCACACTGTCTTACCATGTGTTTGTGTCCCAGAACGAGGACACAAACGTGTCCAATAGGATAAAACACGAAAACGGTGAGCACTTGACACAGAGACTGTGACAGTCTCGTGCGGGGGTGCACGCGTGTCGTGCACCCGACACAGACCATCATAGGCCTCGTGCTCGTCCCCAACTAGACTAGGTATAGGTGCTCGTGTTCATGTGTCTGCATCGTGTCAGTGCGTGTCGTGTCCAGAGTTGTAGGGCCGTGTCAGTACGTGTTTACACAGTGTGCACAATTCAGTGTTTTCCTCGTGCACGGCCAATAACTCCCAAACCCGACCATGAAATGTCATGAAACTTGGGGAGAGGGATGACAGATGATGCCCCTAAGTCCCCACAAAATTTCGTGTCAAGACACGCCGTGTCGTGTCTTGTGGGTAGCCCGATAGGCAAGGATTCCTGTAGCCGCGCGCGCGTGTCCAAGTGCGTGTGTACGAGTGTCCTAACGACACGACACAAGCACGAAATCGAATCAGAGCTTCAGAAATGAATAAGCGACACAACAATGCAAATTTCCATTCAAATACAAATTCAAATTAACACAAAAAGTTCACTGAGGCATTTTCACAAACACAAGGAGCAGGACACTGATACGTGTCCTGTTAGGATACGAAACGACACAAAAACCTGGGGATTCCTATTCCTATAGTTAGGTTAGGTCTAGGGCTCCCTATACATGCCATTAAACCAGAATTTTATGGAGGAAATAGAGAGTTACCTCTATGAATCAAAACTCTCAAAAAGCTTTAATGAGTGATGTTCTCCTTGATGGTGAAACTCCCCCAAATTGTTAGAAAACTGAGAACAACCAATTCCAACAGCAAGAAAACAATAATTAGAACCTATTGCAATTTGTTTGGATTAAAAAGGAGAAAAAATGGATTTTCTAGGGATTTTTGAACATGGGGACTCACCTCTTTCTTCTCTTGCAATAAATTCCTAAGGAAGAGGCTAGCCCTAGATTTTAGGAGAGATTAAATAGTGGGGGAATCCCTAGGTTGGATGGACAAAATGTTAGGGTTGCTAATTTGGGCTTTGGGCCAAGTCACATAGGCTATGGCTAAGTTGTTTTATTAAATGGTTAGAACCATAAGTCATGACTTATGAAGTTTTAAGCCATATTAGCCTAAACAACTCCAAATCACTCCTAACTAGTTCCAATGACTAACCCTCACTAAAATAGGTCAAAACAAGGTTACTTAACCTAATTAAGTGGCCATAACCTAGATTAGTCACTAGGTTAATCTTCTAGTCAACACAAGTCAAAGTCAACTATAGGCCCAAAATCAATTCTCCTAAAAATCACCAAAAATCATATTAATTCTAATAAATCATAATAATACATAATAATTCCAAAAATTCCCAAAATTTGAAAAATGACCAAAATACCCCCAAGCTAGAAAAGTGGTAGTGACACGTGTTCACCAGTTTACGGTCTTGTTCGACTTGACAGTGTAGTTATACTGGACTTGACTGTATCTTGACTGAGTCGTACCTTGTCTCGCCAGTACCTTGTTGAGTCGTGTCATAGAACGAGTACGTGTAGTTGAACTGCTGAATTCTTGTTATCGTTGTTCCTCAACCAGAGAGTCCACACTCGGGACGAGGGTTGATCAGTTATACCAGAGAGTCCACACTCGGGACGAGAGTGTTTGTTCCTTGCACCAGAGAGTCCACTCGGGACGAGGGTGTTTGTCTTGATCTTTTTACATCCGGAAGTCCACACTCGGGACGAGGATGTTGACTTATTATTTGCACCAGAGAGTCCACACTCGGGACGAGGGTGCCTTGCCGTGAACTAACCAGAGAGTCCACACTCGGACGAGGATTAGTGATTAGTTCAAACTTGTGAGTCCACTCGGGACGAGGGTTTGGTATTCCATTGATCTCGTGTTCATTTGTTCATCTAGCAGTTCAGTTACGTGTAGTTGTTCTGGTATTCTAATTCATAGTCACCTGTTAGTAACCATTTGTCGTTAGTCACTTGTTAGCAGTTTGGTCGTAGTCTCTTGCCATGTTAGTGTCGTTCCTTGTTTATATCCTGTTTATATTCTCATACATGATTAAACTGCTAGATAGGCATATTTTTATGTATCTTGCTATGTCCCCTGAGGACCTGATGACCTCTTCAGGTTTAGCGATTGCATGGAGTTAGTTAGCAGAGCGGGATGGTAGATGATTGTGATGCATGGTTCAGGTATTTGTCATTGATATTACATTGTTATCCTTTCGTGCTCTATATTCCTTATCATGAGATATCCTGCTTATTGCACTTTAGAGACTCTTGTTATATTCTTTGAGTCTTATCGGACATATATGCTAGTGGGCTGCAGACCATGACCCATAGTGTTCATTCATGTTTCGTACACTTATTATAGATTTGAGATATAGATTGGTTTGCCATGATTTGGTAGTTTACCATAGCCTTGACAATGTTTACGTATTCGGGTCGGACTGGAGTCCGCTCGATACGTAGCTAGCTTGCTCACGAGTTCGCGTCCGAAAAGCGGGTGCGGATCATGACAGAGGTTACGGACCTACAACCACTATTGTCTACTATTTTTTCTGCAAAAAACGGATCCCGTGGGAAGGTTGGCTTAATTGCCTTAATGAGTTCTCAGGCAGAGTGAATGCCTGGAGTGCTTTACAGGAAGCACGGTAGCGCAACACTACAAGGAGTGTAACTCCATGCTATAGTGGGGTGACTCCACCATGAGGTTCCCAGGTAGGGGTAATGCCTCGGCTTTGTGAGCCAAGTCACAGCGGAGTAGCACCGCAAATAGGCAGGTGGCCTAATGTTGTATGATAATCGTAATAAAGAGAGATAGACAACACTACAAAGAGGACGATGTCCTCATGTTACAGTGGCATGATACCACGAAGAGGTACCAGGTAGGGTAAAGTGTCAGCTTCGCAAGCCATGTCATAGCGACGTAACACCGCACAGAAGTGCAAGGCTTCATGCTGGGTAGTTTGGCACTACAAAGAGGCTTGTGACCTCATGCTACAGTAGTATGACACTACGATGAGGTACCCAGGTGGGGTAAAGCCTCGAATTTAATCCATGTCATAGCGGTGTAGCACCGCAAAGAAGCGCAATGCTTCATGCCATGACTCTTTATAAATAACTCACCTATAGTATATGGACAGAGATATCAGACCGTCTCTTGAGGGTAAACTTGTAGGCGCCCAAAAATTATACACTGAAACCAGGCTGACACAAGGCCTTTAATGTGTAGCCAGAAGCACAGTTGATGTCATTATGTGAGTAGGAAAAATTATAGTTATGGTACAGAATTCAAGGCTTAGTCCATTATTGTATCATGCTGTTATTTAACCTATACGGGAAGATTCAAGTCGTAGTGACATCTCTCCTAATGCATGATAAGCAGTCACTGTGGAGAACCCTCAACCCCTTGTCACCCTTATTTTTCGTATTTCCCGTATTCCGTATTTATACTCGTATCTGGATTTTGGCATGTATTTTTATTTTTTTCAACTTGTGAAATTTCAGTATTTCTCGTATTTTGGATTTTGACATAACTCGGTTTTAATTGGATTGGGTTGGTTTGGTTTGGTTTAATGTGTATTGGAACACCTTAGCCAATGCTCCACCCTCAACACACCACATCCCACCCTCTTTAAAACTCCACCAACTTTCTCTCTCTCCTCATAAACCTCCATTAATCTTCTTCTTCTCCTTCCTCTACACAACACCAACCTATAGGCAAGTGCACCTTGCCACCACATGAGGACCCTATTTTATTTGTCCATTTGCTAGATTAGGACATGGTGATCAACATTAGAACTTGGCATTTTGCGATTTGGAGTCCCCATTGTTCTAGATCTAAGTTTTCTCTATTTTCGGATTTACATGGTTTTGATCTATTTAAGTTGGATTTTTATGGGTTTTGGTGTTTCCATGTGAAAGAGAATTCTATTTCACCCTAGTTGGAACTTTGGAAATCCGAATTTGAAGTTCGGATGGCCAAGTTGTGATGTTTTGAAGTCTTGGGAACCATTGGAGCCTCTTCTCAGCTATGGAGAAGAAGACCCTGCGCGTGCGTGCTCTTGCGCGTACGCAACTCCCCTACGGACGTGCTCTTGTGCGTACGTTGCTCCCTGCGTGCGTACCCTTGCGCGTACGCTGCTCCCCTGCGTGCGTGCCCTTGCGCGTACGCAGCTCCCCTGCGTGCGTGCCCTTGCGCGTATGCTGCTCCCCTGCGCGTGCGTGCTCTTGTGCGTACGCTTCCCCCTGCGCGTGCGCCCTTGCGCGTACGCTGCGTGACCCATGCACCCTAACCCCTTGCTTAACCCATTGGCTCTTGGAGTATTGGTTTTATTTCTCGACTTGGTTTCTCTTTTGTGGATTAGGTTTTCCTGAGATCTGTTCAACACAGCACTACTATCTTGACCCGACAGGGCCTAACACGGTTTTCAAGTAATTGTTTATGACTAGTACGGTTCTCGAGATTTTCTGTGGATTATGATCCTGGTATTTTTGATCTCCTTGCTAGTGAACCAGTGGGGTGCACACCTAACTTGTAACTTGTAATTAATCCTTGTGACTTGATAACTTGATAGTGACCCGTGGCGGCGCACTCCTGACTTGTAGCATGACTTGATAACTTAATGCTGTTGCGACGGCTAACTTAACTTGACCTGCCTTGACACCGTGGGTAGTTCTTTCTTGCTTGCTTGTTAAATCCACTTGTCCTGTCTTGCATCATGTCTAGGATGGGACTCCTGAGTACCACGGTCAGGGGTACCTACCAAAAGGATTAAGGTTAATAACTAGAATAACACAGTAGTCATGAAGAGATGACACAGCTACAGGCAATCCCGTTACCTGGGCGCTCTTGGGATCTGTAGCCTGCCGTCGAGTAGGGCACATTTCCAGCACACTGTCATATGTTGCACCTTCTAAGTCACTTAAGGGTACATGCGTTTCCTGGACGATGTACCCACCAGAATTCAACCCTTAATTTTTGACCTGGGTAACCTGGATGGTCTGCAGGGCTTGTGGCTGTGGAATAATCTCACTGCATCTTGTTAGTAATTAGGCCTGTGATAACCCTAGTTAGTTAAAGTAGTAAGCCGTAGTATCTGCTTGGCCGTGATTGATTGAATGAGGTATAACCAGTCTAGCCATGTCTTGATCCAGTACAAGATTGCTTCCTGTCTTGATTTCTTACATTATTATCTTGCCGATAAATGGTGGAAATCCAAGTTCTGTTCAGATGAAGGGTTACAACCCCGGTCCTTGTTTGGTTTACGGGTTGTAACCTGGCTATCGGAATAGTTCTATGGTTATCTCGTCGTATATCATCCTGACATGTTTTTCGTAAATTCTAGTTTTAATATTAGATTTTCTTGTGCTAATTGCTGGCTTTTGTTCTCATTTTGTGGCCCCCTTGTGGCACTTACTTTTTCTGGGGTTGAACCAGCTGGTTTTGTGTGGCCAGATTTCGGAGCAGCTCCCGAGGATCTACCAAGCTTCCAGTCCAATGGTGACAACTAGACAAAACCCGGGCCTAGAGTGGGTTTTCCTTTTGTCTTGCCCACTTCATTGTGAAACTATTCTTTTGAGGCGTTTAGCCGACGAGCACCTGTTAGCTCGATGCACTTTTACTTATTGTCTGCCTACGGGCTGTAAACATGATTAACAAATCCTAGGGTTGATCATGTACGACTAAACTCTTGCTAGTCCTAACATTTTGTAACGACTAGCTTTATGATCAGCTGAATATGTAATATTTGGGACGCCTTATTATTGTATATTTAATGATCATACATCTTGCGACCTTACTTACTTGCTTGTGATTGAGACATTAGGCTTGTTCATGACCATAAGGACTGTTGGCTTGTAGTAAACCCTCATATATCTAGACAGCCGTGACCGATATCGAGGTAGTTTCCATTTCAATATACGTAGCTGGCTATGTCTGCCTCCGCTCTCCAGTATTCTGGTTCTGGGGCGTGACATGGTTTAAGTGGTGGCCCATGCAGGTCTTGTAAATCAAGATATGTGAGGGTTTACCAGATAGATGTCTCAATCAGTACTCGTCCTTGATCTCTGTTCGTATCCTCTGAATCCCTGGATTCTTGCCCTGATCTTGTGCTTATATCATTGATCTGTCCTGGTCCTTTCCTTATTGTTCCCTGTGTCGTCTTCTTCAGTGGCACTGTACCTGGTCCTACCGATCAACGAGATGGAGCACTTCCCGTAGATCAGCAGCAACCCGATCAAGTCCAACATTCCGGGGTAGCCTCCAGAGTTGTGCCTACTGGAGGAGAGTCACCAGTTCGGCCCGTCCAGCCCGCAGAGCCAGATGATGGTACCTTAGTAGGCCTCAGAACCTTGATAGCTTCCCAGGATCGTCGAAGCGACGCCCTGCACCAGACATTCAAGATGCTTTGACCCGAGGAGGACATCCAGGGAACCAGGCGGCAAACAGCTTCAAGCGATTGAACCCTCCTTTCTTCGACGGCAGCGAGGATGCGATTGCCGTGGATGCATGGCTTCAGGACACCGAGGGGATTCTGGAAGCAGCTAGAACACCCGAGAACGAGAAGGTGGTGGTGGTACGCCTGCAGTGTTGGACTTGACTCGCAGTTGGTGGGCGGCGCAAGCCATGGGATTAGTGGCACCCATTGCTTGGGCAGTATTTAGAGAGAGATTCCAGACGAAGTATTTCGATGCTGTGGCTCGATACGACCTGCAGACCAGATTTACCAACTTGAAGCAAGGAGGCAGAACAGTCGACAATTATGCATCGGAGTTTTCTAGACTCAGTAGGTTTGCCCCCACCTTGGTGGCGACCGAGTTTGATAGGGCCCAGCGGTTCCAGCAGGGACTGCATTTGGAGACCTTGTTGGTGGTTGATCAGTTCGAGCACCAGACGTTCGATGCAGTCTTGAGAGCAGCTAGGAGGCATGAGTACACCTCCCAGAGGATCGTGGATAGGACTGGAGGTAGGAAGCGGTCCCACAGTCAGATGCACCAATCAGCTCCAGCCCCGGCAGCTAGGAAATTGACCATTGGAACTCCGAGGCGGGCGGCCTCAGTAACGTCGGTTCAGCATTCGACCCCGACGTACCTGCAGCAGCAGAAGCAGAAGCAGACTTCCGCGATAGGATGTTCTCATTGCGGGAAGCCAGGGCATGTGGTGGCAGACTGTCGCAGGGCGCAGGGATTGTGCCTGGCTTGTGGAGCAGCAGATCATAGGGTAGGGGCTTGTCCGAGGGGTGGTTCATCATCATCCAACCCTTCTAGATCTTCGGTGAGAGGACCGGCCCCAGCACCAGTTCAGCAGCAGCAGTATCAGTCTTCGAGGCCCTTGCCGCCTCAGTCTCAGGCATTCCAGCAACAACATCCCCAGCAGTATGCACAGGCCCAAGCTCAGATCCAGAATAGGCAGAGAGGTTTCTAGCAGAGGGACCAGCAGCCAGAGGACAAGGTCAGGCCATGATGATGGCTATGGAAGAAGAAGTTGCACCAGATGAGGTTGTGGCAGGTACTATTCTCGTCAACTCCTCTCCACGTCTGTATTATTTGATTCTGGTGCATCGCATTCATTTATGTCTGCACGATTCGCGACACGGATAGGATTGGAGCCCGAGTCATTATCAGTGAGGCTCAATATACTTACTGATAATGGCCTTGTGGGAGTAGATCGAGTATTTTTCTCGTGTCGAATCGTAGTTAGCGGTAGGGAGTTCCCCGCTAGATTCATAGAGTTTCCTATGGCAGACTATGATGTAGTCCTAGGCATGGATTGGTTGAGGAACCAGTATGCTAGGATAGACTGCCATATTGGTAGAGTTGTCTTTAGTATCCCCGGCGAGCCAGAGTTTTCGTTTTCCAGAGGCGCAGTGGAGCCATCTTCCCCAGCATTGCGGGTGGCAGTAGCAGCAGTGCAGTTACCCCGGATAGTTGAAGAGTTTCCAGATGTCTTTCCAGAGGAGCTTCCAGGGATGCCGCCGGAGCGGGAGATTGAGTTCACTATAGACTTGATTCCCGGAACAGCACCAGTATCAGAGCGAGTCTACAGGATGGCGCCTTCAGAGTTAGAAATTTTATACAAAATGATTGAAGAACTGAGGACCAAGGGATTCATCCGTGCAAGTGGATCGCCTTGGGGAGCCCCAATGCTTCTTGTGAAAAAGAAGGATGGTACGTCCAGGCTATGTGTTGATTATTGTACCTTAAATTCGGTGACAATCAAGAACAGATACCCTCTTCCGAGGAAAGATGACTTGTTTGATCAGCTCAAAGGGCTTCAGTATTCTCGAAGATCGACTTGCGGTAGGGATACCACCATATCAGAGTCAGAGAGCAGGACATCTCGAAGACAGCATTCAAATCGAGGTATGGACATTGGGAGTTTCTTGTTATGCCCTTTGGAGCGACCAATGCGCCGGCCGTATTCACGGACCTCATGAATCGTATTTTTATGCCTTACTTGGATCAATTTGTGATCGTGTTCCTAGATGACATCCTGGTCTACAGCAAGAGTGGATCAGAGCATGAGCAGCATCTCAGAGTCGTCCTCCAGACGCTTAGGGAGCATCAGTTGTACGCTAAATTCAGTAAATGCGAGTTCTGGCTCGATCGTATTTCATACTTGGGTCACATCATTACCCGAGGAGGAGTGGAAGTGGATCCCCAGAAGATTGTGGCTATCGAGTCATAGCCGGTACCCAGCTCAGTGGCAGAGGTTCGCAGCTTCCTTGGATTGGCCGGCTACTACCGGCGGTTCGTTTCAGATTTCGCAAGGATTTCAGCGCCGATGACCCAGTTGACCCGCAAGGATGTGCCATTTGTTTGGACAGCAGAGTATCAGGAATCATTTGAGAAGTTGAAGCAAGGTTTGATAACGGCTCCCATTCTTACCCTTTCAGATGGGATCGGAGGATTCACAGTTTATTGCGACGCTTCAGACAGAGGATTGGGGTGTGTCTTGATGTAGCATGGGAAGGTAATATCTTATGCGTCACGTCAACTACGTGATCATGAGAAGAATTACCCGACCCATGACTTAGAATTGGCGGCAATAGTGTTTGCTTTGAAGTTGTGGAGACACTACTTGTACGGAGATAGAGGTGGAGATCTTTACTGATCATAAGAGCCTGAAGTATGTTTTCACCCAGAAGGACCTTAATATACGGCAGAAAAGATGGCTCGAGCTACTAGTGGACTATGATGTGGATTTGCAGTATCATCCCAGGAAAGCCAACGTTGTAGCAGATGCATTGAGCAGGAGAGCCGGAGTGTATTTCCTGACGGCGCAACCAGTATTGGCAGATCTTCAGAAGATGGGAATTGAAGTGGTTCTTCCAACCAGCGTGGCATTGATGGCCAGCCTACAGGTTCAGTCCAGCATAGTTGAGAGAATTCGGATAGCGCAGTCAACAGATTCCAAGATCCAACGACTCAGAGCAGAGTGTGAAGTAGAAAGAAGGCCAGAGTTGTATCCATGAAGACGGTACACTTCGGCACGACACTCGTCTTTGTGTACCCAGTGGAGATATCAGACAGGAAGTCATGGCAGAAGCCCACAGTTCACAATATTCTATTCATCCGGGTGGTACGAAGATGTACCGTGATATTTGTCAACATTTCTGGTGGAATGGCATGAAGAGGAGATAGCCCAGTTTGTCTCTCGGTATTTGGTTTGCCAACAGGTTAAAGCTGAACATCAGAGGCCCGCTGGACTTCTTCAACCCTTACCGATCCCGGAATGGAAATGGAAGCATATAACCATGGATTTCGTGATCGGATTGCCCAGATCTCCGGCCGGCAGAGATGCTATTTGGGTAATTGTGGACAGGCTTACCAAGGTGGCACACTTTTCTCCCATTCAGAGTTGGACAGTCGACGGCGCAGTTAGCAGAGATGTATCTCAGGCAGATCGTCAGGCTTCACGGTGTGCCAGTCAGCATCACCTCGGACAGGGATTCAAGATTCACATCACACTTTTGGTGCAGCTTGCAGAAGAGTTTGGGGACTCGCCTTCAATTCAGCTCAGCTTATCACCCGCAGACGGATGGTCAATCAGAGCGCACAATCCAGACTCTTGAAGATATGTTGAGATCCTGTACCCTTGACTTCGGTGGTTCATGGAAGAATCATCTGCACCTGGTGGAATTCTCGTACAACAACAGTTATCAGGCCAGTATCCAGATGGCACCCTTCGAGGCTCTTATGGCCGGAAGTGCAGATCTCCGCTAGCATAGGACAATGTCGGGGAGAGGCAGATGCTCGGACCCGAATTGATTTCCCAGACGGTTGAAGTGGTCAGGAAGGTCAGAGATCACCTCCGAGTTGCCCAGGACCGCCAGCGCCATTGGGCCGATGCTCATCGACGTCCCTTAGAATTTGCTGTCGGCGACCATGTATTCCTTAGGATCTCGCCTAACCGGGCGTCATTCGCTTTGGCGTGCGGGGAAAGCTTAGTCCTAGGTATATAGGGCCGTTCGATATTCTAGAGCGAGTAGGAGATGTATCCTATCGTCTCACTCTTCCACCGTCGCTAAGTGAGGTGCATGATGTATTCCATGTGTCCCAATTACGACGGTATATTCGGACCCGAGCCACATCCTAGATCATTCGGAATTGGTTGTTGGTACCAACCTTTCGTATGAGGAGAGGCCCGTGTCTATATTGGACCAGAGGGAGAAGATACTCAAGAACAAGACTATTAAATTAGTCCGTGTTGCTTGGGGTCATCACTCTCTAGGTGAGTCAACGTGGGAGCGTGAGGACGACATCCGATCGCGATATCCTACCTGTTTGACTCGTGAGGTATAATGTCTTTCTTATGCCTTACGTTTCCCTTCCTTGCTTGCATTGTATGATTGTATGATTGAACTGCTTAGTATAACTTGCCTGTGCTTAATGTAACTTGTCGTGACAATCTCTAGCTCCTTGATTAAATTCCGAGGATGGAATTCTTTTAAGGTGGGTAGAGTTGTCACCCTCATTTCCCGTATTTCCCGTATTTCGTATTTATACTCGTATCTGAATTTTGGCATGTATTTTTATTTTTCTCAACTTGTTGTCACTTCCCGTTCCCAGAATGCGTATTTTAATACGTATATTGCTTGAATATATTTATTTAGTATTTATCATGTATTATCCTGTATTTAAATTCCTTTAATTTCCTGATTAATTATCTGCTCTTTAATTTTCATGCTAATTAATTTCCTGCAATTTTATTCCTGCAATTTTATTTCTGTATTTATTATCTGCATTTTAATTTCCTGCAATTAATTTTCTGCTTTTTACCTCTTTGCCTTGCTTTCGGGTTGGCCTTGGATGAGCCCCCCCTTAAACCCGGCCCAATAGCTCCTACCTACCACCCCCTTTGCTATTTAAAGCCACATCTCCTTCTCTCTCTTCGTTACTCTCCTTCACCATTACTTCTTCTTCTTCTTCTCTCATCACTTCTCCACCTACCAGCAGTAGCAGCAGGCAAGTGCAATCTTGCTTCTTGCTTGGAGAACCATTTCTATGGTTCATTTCTCTTCCTCTCACGATCCTGAGAGAGTTTAGTACTTAGTATTTTTGATTTCGTTGGCTTGTTTCTCCCAGATCTAAGTTTTGTGTTTTCGGTTGACCATGGTTTGATCTCCCAACTTGGCGTGTATTCTCGGTTGTCCATGGGTTCTGAACCATGGGAACTTCATTTCTGGCTTGGGACGAAGGTTCCTGAGTCACGCATACGTTATTACGTGTCTGCGTGGATTTTCAGTCACGCACACGTTCTTACGTGTCTGCGTGGATTTTCAGTCATGCACACGTTATTACGTGTCTGCGTGAATTTTTAGTCACGCACACGTCTTTACATGTCTGCGTGGATTTTGAGTCACGCTCACGTTCTTACGTGTCTGCGTGTATTTTCAGTCACGCACACGTCTCTACGTGTTTGTGTATTTTAGTCACGCTCACGTTCTTACGTGTTAGCGTGAATTTCTAGTCACGCTCACGTCTTGATGAGCGTGCGTGAATTTTCAGTCACGCACACATCTTTGCATGAGTGCGTAGATTTTCAGTCACGCACACGTCTTTACATGTTTGCGTAAATTTTTAGTCACGCACACGTCCTTACATGTCAGCGTGAATTTTGAGTTACGCACCATCTTTGCATGCGTGCATGAATTTCTTATCACTTTTCCACGCTTACTTTTCATGCCCATTTTCTACGCTCATTTTCCACGCTCACTTTTTCACGCTCACACTGTGCATGCGTGAATTTCCCTTCACGCTCACACTGTGCGTGCCAACATGCATCACTTTTCACGCTCACTCCTACTTGACTTGGCATGACTTTTGGCCTTAAGCCTAGACTTGTTGGCGTGACTTTTGGCCTTAGCATAGACATGTTGGCATGACTTTCTAACCTGGGTGTTACTATTTGCTCTATAACTTATCCATTTAATGATGGCATGATAATTCTTCTATTATATCCTTACGCCTTTTGGCATGAACTTGATAAAATCATGATATGTTAATATTGTTAATACAGATTGTTATGTGGAATGTGTCATGTGTCTTGATTGATCCATGGATACCCAGTATGACTAGAACTTAACTCTGAGGAGTTATAGGCTCGACCCCATGTAATACTAATTGACTTTCATGCCTTGTCACCATTGATAATGATTGTGACATTGACTAATAGATCATGCGTTCCTAGTTGGAACTAAGAGACTGGCTAATCATCTTATTAAATTGAATGAATGAGACACGTTCATGTAATAAACTATTGTACTCGATTAGCCGATCCCGAATATTGGCATACAGGCACATGCAGGTTTCAAATTATTTATTTATTTATTTAGTTATTTATTTATCTTACAAAAAAACAGCATGTGTACTTTATGGTCAAGGCATGATTACTCCGTGGTTAGACTTGATTGTTGCATTACGCTATGTAAGACCTACAACATAGCCGTACGGGTATCGTTGTAGAGTTACGTATATCGTACCCCGTACAAAAGTACTTATTTGAATGACCATGATCCACGGCATGGGACTTCACTCAATGTAGAGACTATTAAGTTAAATAAAATAATGATGGTATGGAGAGAATGGATTCCCGAGTTCTTATATGGCAGCCCCCTTGGGACTAGTAGTGCCCGACGGGCCGGCTGGTTCCCACAGATACTGTAAATCTGTCACACGGGCAGGGAATGGTATCTGCTTATATTATTGTACATGCTATATTAACGACGGGCGTCCCGCTGGGACTCGTCTAATTACATGATTGGCGCAATTGATTGACTGGATAGACTAGCCTTGCTCGCACATAGTAAGAACTGAGGAATCCCTAATTACATAATTCCAGGATAACTTGGGACTCACAATAGCAAGCCGTAGTAGTTGATTGGCCGTTCAAGATGATTTGTTTGTGTACTGTACCTACTCTGTTACCTAACTGGAATGATCAGAATGTCAGGACATGACGGGCCAACTTCTGTCCTTGTTTGGTTGGGAGGTTGGTTCGAAGTGTCGTAATGTGATATGAATCTTAGTGGAAAGCAGAGATCTATTATCATATTCTTTTACTTATTGGTTTAATCCTTCATATCGTGCTCCCTTGTGGTACTTGCTATTAGAGGTCTAACCTCTCTGGTTTTGCATGGCCAGATTTAGAGCCAGTTCTCGAGGATCCAGCTTACTTCTACCTCCAAGATGGTCAATACTAGGGGAATGATTGCAGGAGGACTCGAGTGGGTTCCTTACTTCACCACTCGTTTTGTTATTTACTGTATACTTTGCCGTTTGGCACCGACATGTTAGTCGGATTATCTTGCACTTACTTTTACATGATTGTAATTAAGTCAGATTGCAGCTGATAACAATTGTGTACACTTGCTATACCATCTGGCTATGTTTTGTAAAGCCAGATCTCAAGAACATTTTGACTGAGCGTTTGGGACGCCTTACTGCTTTATCTTATATGTTCTCTATTACTGTTTCTTGCTTGAATGATTGAGACAATAGATGTGAAGTGACCATAGAAAGACTTTTATGTAGTATGCACCCCCTCGTCTGGTTAGACAGCATTGATCGTATTATACGGTATTCATCTACCCGTAATACGTAGCTGGCTGAGTCATTCCCCTGCTCTCCAGTATTCTGGTTCTGGGGCGTGACACTTGTGGAATTTCAGTATTTCTCGTATTTTAGGTTTTGACATGGCTCGGTTTTAATTGGATTGGGTTGGTTTAATGTGTATTGGAACACCTTAGCCTATGCTCCACCCTTAACACACCACATCCCACCCTTTTTAAAACTCCACCAACTTTCTCTCTCTCCTCATAAACCTCCATTAATCTTCTTCTTCTCCTTCCTCTACACAACACCAACCCATAGGCAAGTGCACCTTGCCACCACATGAGGACCCTATTTTTTGTCCATTTGCTAGATTAGGACATGGTGATCAATATTAGAACTTGGCATTTTGCGATTTGGAGTCCCCATTGTTCTACATCTAAATTTTCCCTATTTTCGGATTTACATGGTTTTGATCTATTTAAGTTGGATTTTTATGGGTTTTGGTGTTTCCATGTGGAAAAGAATTCCATTTCACCATAGTTGGAACTTTGGAAATCCGGATTTAAAGTTCGGATGGCTAAGTTGTGATGTTTTGAAGTCTTGGAAACCATTGGAGCCTCTTCTCAGCCATGGAGAAGAAGACCCTGCGCGTGCGTGCTCTTGCGCGTACGTAGCTCCCCTGCGGGCGTGCTCTTGCGCGTATGCTGCTCCCTGCGTGCGTACCCTTGCGCGTACGCTGCTTCCCTGCGTGCGTGCCCTTGTGCGTACGCAGTTCCCCTGCGTGCGTGCCCTTGCGCGTACGCTGCTCCCCTACGCGTGCGTGCTCTGGTGCGTACGCTTCCCCCTGCGCGCGCGCCCTTGCGCGTACGCTGCGTGACGCATGCACCCTGACCCCTTACTTAACCCATTGGCTCTTGGAGTATTGGTTTTATTTCTCGACTTGGTTTCTCTTTTGTGGATTGGGTTTTCCTGAGATCTGTTCAACAAGCACTACTATCTTGACCCGACACGGCCTAACACGGTTTTCAAGTAATTGTTTATGTATACGGTTCTCGGGATTTTCTGTGGATTATGATCCTGGTATTTTCTGATCTCCTTGCTAGTGACCCAGTGGGGTGCACACCTAACTTGTAACTTGTAATTAATCCTTGTGACTTGATAACTTGATAGTGGCCCGTGGCGACGCACTCCTGACTTGTAGCATGACTTGATAACTTAATGCTGTTGCGACGGCTAACTTAACTTGACTTGCCTTGACACCATGGGTAGTTCTTTCTTGCTTGCTTGTTAAATCCACTTGTCCTGTCTTGCATCATGTCTAGGATGGGACTCCTGAGTACCACGGTCAGGGGTACCTACCAAAATGGATTAAGGTTAATAACTAGAATAACACAGTAGTCATGAAGAGATGACACAGCTACAGGCAATCCCGTTACCTGGGCGCTCTTGGGATCTGTAGCCTGCCTTCGAGTAGGGCACATTTCCAGCACACTGTCATGTGTTGCACCTTCTAAGTCACTTAAGGGTACATGCGTTTCCTGGACGATGTACCCACCAGAATTCAACCCCTAATTTTTGACCTGGGTAACCTGGATGGTCTGCAGGGCTTGTGGCTGTGGAATAATCTCACTGCATCTTGTTAGTAATTAGGCCTGTGATAACCCTAGTTAGTTAAAGTAGTAAGCCGTAGTATCTGCTTGGCCGTGATTGATTGAATGAGATATAACCAGTCTAGCCATGTCTTGATCCAGTACAAGATTGCTTCATGTCTTGATTTCTTACATTATTATCTTGCCGATAAATGGTGGGAAACCAATTTCTGTTCAGATGAAGGGTTACAACCCCGGTCCTTGTTTGGTTTACGGGTTGTAACATGGCTATCGGAATAGTTCTATGGTTATCTCGTCGTATATCATCCTGACATATTTTTCGTAAATTCTAGTTTTAATATTAGATTTTCTTGTGCTAATTGCTGGCTTTTGTTCTTATTTTGTGGCCCCCTTGTGGCACTTGCTCTTTCTGGGGTTGACCCAGCTGGTTTTGTGTGGCCAGATTTCGGAGCAGCTCCCGAGGATCTACCAAGCTTCCAGCCCAATGGTGACAACTAGACGAAACCCGGGCCTAGAGTGGGTTTTCCTTTTGTCTTGCCCACTTCATTGTGAAACTATTCTTTTGAGGCGTTTAGCCGACGAGCACCTGTTAGCTCGATGCACTTTTACTTACTGTCTGCCTACGGGCTGTAAACATGATTAACAAATCCTAGGGTTGATCATGTACGACTAAACTCTTGCTAGTCCTAATATTTTGTAACGACTAGCTTCATGATCAGCTGAATATGTAATATTTGAGACGCCTTATTATTGTATATTTGATCATACATCTTGCGACCTTACTTACTTGCTTGTGATTGAGACATTAGGCTTGTTCATGACCATAAGAGACTGTTGGCTTGTAGTAAACCCTCATATATCTAGACAGTCGTGATCGTATATCGAGGTGGTTTCCATTTCAATATACGTAGCTGGCTATGTCTGCCTCCGCTCTCCAGTATTCTGGTTCTGGGGCGTGACACCCATATATTGAGATATGTGGGAGATTATTGGTGTTTTTGCCTTTGGACTAGGAAAGATAGTCCCACATCGGCTACACCAAATGGTGAGTATCTCAATATAATGCATTGCTTGTGTTGAGGTGTGCAAATGAGGTGTGGTGGGACACAAGTGTGTGTCATGTGGGAGTATTTTCCTAGAAGGAAAAATGATTAATTCCAACAAAGATGCAAGTTGATTTTTGTTGTGCGGACTCGGACTCGGACACGGACTCCAGGATGTCTCGTGCATGCACGGAGTGTTCGGGGGGTAGGCGTGGACTGGCACACTTCTATGCTGATTGTAGGATGATCTAAAATATCAAACTCTATATTTGAGTATTGGTATTTTAGTCCCACATCGGATAGGAAAAGAGGTGAAGTCTCACTCCACTCTATAAATAGAGCCCCTTGGCCTCCTTTGAAAGATGTACCAAGAAGAGAGTTAAGGGAGTCCGTAAAGTCCAAGAAGCCCGTTTAAGTCTCAAATATTGACTTACGAGCGTTCCAGAAGTTCTTCGTGAACTTGCTGGTTCTTGAAAGCAGATCATGGTGGGACGAATCTTGCTTTGAGCAACGGTGGTCTTAATCACCCCAGCAAGAATCTTTCATCTTTTTCTTTCTTCTCTTTTTTCTGAGTTGTAATTCAGTTTTGTCCGTCAGCAACTGCGATTGCGAGGAAGAACGTGAGATTTATTTTCTGATTATTGTTACTTTTGTAATCAGATTTATATTATAGTATTTCTCGTGAATCTCGAGAATAATCAGAAGGGGAACGTTTGTTTGAACCTCTGATCTCGACATAGAGTCTACCATCTTTGATCAAGCTCCGGGACTAATAATATATATATATATATATATATATATATATATATATATATATATTCCAGAGATTATCACCATCATTATCATTACAAAATTTAATATGTATACTTACTCCTGAATTGGCACTTCATATTAAATTTTGTAATGATGATGATGGTGATAATCTCTGGAAAAAATAAAACAAAATATGAATTTATGGAGAGGAGATCGAGAGAAAGCATCATCTTATTCTCCTCATCTCTTTTCCGAATCCTCTCGTCTCTTCCTCTCTAACACACTCTCTCTCTCTCTTCTTCCGATCTCTCCTTTGCAACCCTAGCTGGCGCTCCTCTTCCCTGCTCCCTGCCGGAAACTCGTACGTGCTTGTTGAGGTCGTTCGCACCCGCGGACCTGCGCACATGCTGTCGTGCTTTGAAAAAACTACAATTTCTTATTCATTTTCGGTTTTGGTTTCGATTTTTGGTTCGATTTCAGTCCAAAACCATGAATCAATTAAGACTTACAAATTATATAAATATTCTTAATTCTATGCATATTTTTTTGATTAAAAATGTGTATACTTTAAAAGAATTATGTATGTTTTTTTGAAGGCCGACTATGATAATTTAACTACTAGTCCAAATTTGGACCAAACTTTGAAATACAATAATTGTATGCATAAGTAAAAAAAAAAAATTAGCTACAAATTTAATTTTTGGTTTGGTCTATTAAACAATAAAATAGTCAACCCAATAGACCAAATCAATTATATTTGTTTGATTTGATTTCACTTCTAATTAATTCCGATTCTATTTTTTTCCTTTGAATGTTTAGAATTTTGGTTCATTAACTTTTCACTATTTCAATACCGAGTCGACTAAGAATAAAGCGACTCCTTATATACTTGATACTATATCCAATGTTCTTTCGTCAATACTCTTTTAAACGAAAACAAATCTTAAGAGTTTCAGGGGATCTGTACCAAACAACCCCAAAACCAGGGTCCCAATTTCCAGCGGACTAATTAGAATTTAGATCCTGAATTTTATACCAACTTAGAGTTTAGGCCATGACTTGTCCAATTAGAAAGTTTAAACCATATATTTTATTATTTTTTTAGTTTTCCCATTATATCCTCTCTCCATTATTGACAGTGAAACTTTTGTATATTAGACTAGGAAGGATATAATGGAAAAACTAAAACAAATAATAAAATTTAGGGTATAAACTTTTTAATTGGACATGTCAGGTATTAAGGGTTTGCTTGGGTTGAGGGTTAAGAGAGTTAAGTGAGTGAAAGTTAGTGAGGTTAGTGAGGGAAAAATAAACCACGCTTGGTTTGAGGGTAGTGGTTTAGGAGGGAGGGTTATAGAGGGCTAAGTGAGGGTTTATTTCACTATCTTTTGTCCATTTTTAACCCTCAAATCGGAGGGTTAACGAGGGAGATTGAGGAGTTTTGTTTAAAAAGCCATAAATATTTCTTATTTGTTCTATAAAATATTATAATTTTTTCTCTATTTTTTATTGTTTTTAACATGTTGCTCTATACCTTCCTAATTTATGAAGATATTTTGACAAGTTTTAATTAAAATTTTAATCAAATTTAATTTTATGACATATGTAATAAAGTTATTTTGGTAACTATCAAAATTTTATTAATCCTCCTCTCACTAAAACCTCCAATCCAAGCAAGAGTTATTAAATATCCCGACTTAACTCTCCCTCCAATCTAAACAAAATTTATATATTGACTCTACTCTACCTCATTTAACTCCCCATAATTTAACCCCACTTAACTCAGCATTTTTTTCCCCTCTCAATCCAACGAGACCCTAAACTCTAATTACTAATTAGCCCACTCCCAACAAAACCCAACAAATTTCCCATCATTGTCTTGCGCTTCTCTCTGAAATGACAACCAGGAGGCGTGCTCACCGGACCGGCGCCTCGGCGGACCACCAACCCCTCTCCGACCACCCTGCCCAAGCGCCCCGAACCGGGTCACCAGCCGGTCCGAACCGCCACCGCCTCCTCCTCCTCCCACTCTTCTTCCTCTTCCTCCTCGCCGCGTCATTCGTTCTCTACCGACGATTCTCCGCTTCGCTAGACGCAACTTCGCCTCCGCTCTCCGTCTACGAGCGGGGCCTCGTCAAGACCGACGCGAGCTTTCAAGAAGTCCTCACTGTATGTTAAACTTCAAACCCCCCTCTCAAATTTACAAATTTGCACCTTAGTCCTCCAATTTGACCACTGAATGTAATTATTGAATTAGGAACATGCAAAGGTTTCGGCGAACCGGAGCGTCCGCCACTTCCCCAATCCGGTACTGGCTTACATTACACCCTGGTACTTCCAAAACCGCGAAATTTGACTAAAATTACTTCCTTTTTAAGTTAAAGTGGAGATCTTTCTATTGTTCGTTGGTGTTGAACAAGCCTCAACAATTCATGATCAAGATAATTTTAAAGCTGCCCGTTAAAAGCGAGTTTCGCAAGAACATATTTTGCCTCCAATTCATTGCCCAATAAAGTTGCAGGCAGAGTTCGAACCTTAGAACTCAGCTGGCACCAACAGCTATATATGTCCCACGTCGAGCGAAGATATTAGACTATTGTTGTGCCGAGTGGACTATAGAGTGGGATACATAATCGGAGTCTCTCTGATAGTCTGATGCCCATGAGCAAGATTCTAAATAGGCTAATTTGCAACTAAATATGCTCAACTTGGTACCCTACACCGGTAAGGTAGGGTATCATTAAGAAAGATGAAAATTGGAAGGGTATCATTGTTAACAACGTTAGGACAACACCAGTAAGGGGTGGTCCAGTGGTATCACTAGTAAGGGAGGGAGGGAAGGAGTGGGTGCGGGTTCGAATTCCAGTCCGGTCAAAATAAAATAGAAATGTGAGGGGGTCATTGTGCTAGTAGCCTATGATAGGGATGGTCATAATGGCTTGCCTTGTCTCAAAAAAAAGTTACAAATTGTAGAAAGTTCAGGGTATTTAGTTGTTAATTATAATAAATTTAGGGTAGCCTTACCGTCAGGCAAGGCGACACTCTCCATACATATGAGGGTAAAGTTGCCTACATCTTGACCCTCCCTAGACACTATGTAAGTGGAAGCCTCATGTCACTAAAACACCCTTTAGCATGTTTTGATGTGGTTCCTTTTAAGCAAGGTTCACAGTACCGGTATCATAATCAATTTCGGATCCTTCTTATGAGTATCACTATCGGTATTTTTAGATTGGAGTTACCGGGGTTCTTGTTTCGCAAAGCCAAAAAATAATAAGTATTTTTGAAAAGTAAAAAAAAAAATGGAAATATTATTTGTTGTTTCACGTTAGTTTTAAATGGAACAATATTCAACATTGTTGAGTCGTACACCTGCAATAGATTCTATTGTTTATTTACTTACTTTTAGACAAAGGACAACCACACTAGATAGATTAAAATGGAATGATATTAAGATGGAGGAATGTGTGAATTTATATATACACAGACAAATAGTAATGGTTAAAGTGTGCAGACAATGTTTTTTCAATTCTTCACTTTTTGTTCAATACTCTATTGAGTTAACCGGAGAAGAGAACCCAAATGTCGGTACCACCTAGTATTGGTAGTGGTTGGTATCAAATCAAGATATGCCAAAACCAATACGATACGGTCGATACATATCAATATCAGTCGATACTGCGAACTATGCTTTTAAGTCACATGGACCAAGTCCAATATCATACCTCATGGATCAACTCCGGTTCAGATCTTATTGCGTTTCTATCATAGAAATTTACTTACGAGGACGTCGCCCGCCACGACGATAATACTTGTTGCTTGCATCTTGAAGGATGCATGTTCAAGTTACATAAGTTCTCTCCTCATATATATGGGACAAGGTTATGTACGCGTTGATCCTCCCCATACCCTGCAAATCGAAAAAAAAACTTTTTAGTTGCAAATTAGCGTTTAAAATATCATGTTAATATCTGATTGACGTTTTGCATATTGGATAGAGAAAGATATATTGGAAAACATGCCCCTCGTATATAAATATTAATAAAAACAGTCCAAATAAATTTATTTGTGTGTCCTAAATGGCACTCGTAATGAATCAATTATCGGTATCGACTATCCAGACAATTTCATTATATATGGACAATATGATAAAGAATCTACTTATCTCTAGTCTAAGGTAATAGTTGACAGAAAAATAAATCTTGCCATTTGTGCGTTACTTAACAGGATAGAGGGAGGAAAAAAAATAGGGCAGAAGATCAAGAAAAAAAATGCTACATTATAAAAAATGTATGCTCACTAACTCTGGACTCTTATGTAATAGTGTCATATTGACAAGTTCTGTGTTGAGGAATACTTCGAGGAAGCAGAAAATTAGGAATATGGGAGAAATTCGGATTACTCGGCAAGAGTTCGGCAAATATTATAATATATATTATATATATATATATATATATATATATATATATATATATATATATATAATGTAGTATATGGTTTGCTTGTGTGCACAACACAAATGAATCAGTTCCAATCCCAAAGGAAATAATAAGCTCTAGACCATTGGGTGAAACATAAGTATAGTATTACTAGTCTGATATATATATATATATAATATATAATATATATATATATATATATTACATTATCTATCCATACTGCATTAAATATGATGTTTATGATGCCAAGTTGTCATTGGATATTATATTGTGAGTGTGTGAGCTATACACAGTAACTCCTTTTGCCTCCAAAGAAAGTGAGAAAAGTCACTGATAGAATCATAGGAGACCTAGTTTTAGTCCTACATCGGCTGTGAAAGAAAGTGTGGAGGACAGAAGCTATTATATACTGGAGAGTCACTTTGTTGCACAAGTAAATGTATGGAGCTTCTGCTTAATCTGAAGGTATCTGAAGGTCCATTCAAAGCCCAGGTTAATGCCAATAGGGCTGCAATGCATTTGCTATGCGTTCTCTTTATTTATAAGGCATAACTATTTGCGAGATTCACGTTTAATTCACGAGTATAGCAAATTAATCACAAACTGGAAGTTTAATTCATGAAATAACAAATTATTCGCAAATGTGTTCGGCTTCTCTACCATTCGTGAATAACTCGCGATTGTTTTGAAAAAATTGCCAGTTATGTGGTAGTAGTTAGTGTCTTCAGTGGCTGCCAATGAGAGAGGGAGTTAGGAGAGGAGAAATCTCAAATGAGAAAAAAGGGTTAGAGAATCGATCGAATGGAGCAGGGTTCATAGTGGTATATGTAAAAACCCAAATTTGCAAATATTGTCGGCTATAAAGGGTTATCAGACAAATTCTTATTTATCAGGTCCTGCCAGATATACTGGCTGCGATTCTACTAAAACTACTTACATGATCTTTTGGCATATCGATGTCGTCTAGCGGTTGAATTTGACATGTCGGGCAATAAATTGGCAGTGTTGGGGACTATCTTGAACAATTCCTTCTAAGGACTTTGAAGGCTTTCCATCTGCCTCTTGACAGCATATAATGGATTAGCAGTTGGTTGATCGCTTGGGTTCTGAGTTGGATGATCTGCACCCATTGCTACCCACCCAATAAAATTGTCTGTTAGGATACAGTTCATCACTGTCAACCAGTAGAAGGCTGTAGTTTATTTGTATCTTTTTCTTCCAGAATAGCAGAGGTATACCTTGACTATATTCACAGTCTGGGACGTATATTGATCTCACTCTGTCTCCAGTCGTATTCATCACAGCTGGTAGTGAATTTCTTTCTGGAGCATCTGTAACTGCTATACCTTTCAAGTTACCCTCATTGAGTTTGTAAAGATGCTTAAGGTCAAATGCCTTTCGTATTTGCACCATCTTCAGTTTGCAGGCTCTTGTATATTCTATACAGAGTTGGAAACCAACCTGCAAGAGGCATCTATTGGTCCTAAATTCAGTCTCATGCCTGTTTTCAAGTTGGTCTCACTTTAGGAGCTTTCCAATCCAGAGCACATGCCATCGAAACTTGGAGATTCTCCTTTGTGGCTTGACCAGTTTGTATGTTATTTGCTGCTCTTATAAGCTTGAATCATGTGTGGTTGGGTTCTTTTAAACCTTCCCCCACCACTTAGGTTAGAGTGGCATTATTTCGTTGTGTGGAGTTGGGAGTGTCCATCTCCCCAGGGGCGGACACAAATTTTCTTTTCTTTTTTTGAAAGGACATGGTGCGTGGGGCGGATTGGGTGGGGTTTGACCCCCTGAGTTTTTTGTTTCCTACTATATATATTTGGTTTTGGGAGAGGTGGCGACACAGGGAGGTCCTATTAGTCACTGAAACTACCGCTGGAGTTTCTATTTAGTCCTGTTGTTTACCAACAGCTAAATGGTGGTCCAGTTGGTACGTTGATGAGAATACCTAGAGGTCTTGAGTTCAAATATCTCTACCTACATTATGTCTATTTTATAGTTCTTGTTAACTTTTTCTTTATATATTAATACAATGTCCTCTTAAATTCCTGCCTAGGATGGGTCCGCCCCTGCATCTCCCCAAATTCTTTTGTAAGAACTTTTTCCCATTTGACCAAGAAACTACTCTTTGTTGATCTTTTAAGAAAATTAAGTAAATAATACGACTGAACAAAACAATATAGTAGGAAACCGAAAACTGATGGGGGTGGCCACCCCCCTCGGCCTAGGATAGGTCCGGCCCTGCATCTCCCCAAATTCTTTTGTAATAAGTTTTTCCCATTTGACCAAGAAACTACCCTTAGGTCTAAAAGAAACTTGGGCTTAGTCTTCTATCCCAATAATCAATAATTATGGAACCCAATTAGCATGTCCTGCTGGGACTATGGATAACACTACAGCTACAGGGATACTCTGACCCCCCTGATCCCATGATTTTCCCTTCCATCCACTAGCTTTCTCTTCTCATGACTGAAGAGAGTATATTTGATGGATGCAGTTAATTGTTAGACTTGAGCTATGATACTTGCTTCATATGTAATTAGGAATCATCTTATAGTATATACTTCCATTTACCAGCACATGACTTTCTTTGGACTTCAGGATTATTATAATTGTGCTTTCTTCAAATACAGTAACATGTAAATATGTCATAGAACTGTGGCTTGTATCTACTCTTCATACCAATGTCCAACGTTAGCAATATTTACATTTTCCTGTAGGATATGAACTTTATAGTTGTTTAACTAGTTGAATGTATTACTCACAACTCTTAAATGGCTATACAGATTCATTCTCCCATATTTCTTCCACGTTTACTGTGCAAGTTTTCTAATGGTACTGGTCACTATATCAATATGATTCAGGAACTCCAGAGGCTATGATATGGCAAAGTTGTTCAGTTCTAAGTTTACACATTTATCACCTGTTTGGTATGATCTGAAAAGGTACAAGTTAATTACACTGATCATGTACCAGTCAAGTATGGAGAGAATTTTTTTTATATTCAATGTTTGCCTTTATCCAGTGAGGGGAAGAAATTAGTTTTGGAAGGACGACATAATGCTGACCTGGGGTGGATATCTGAACTTAGGATGAGTGGAGGCTCTCTGGTATAGACCATTAACCAGAATTCGCAATTCCGGTGCTTTGATGTTGGTTATATGCAGATATCTTCGAAATGTTTGTTTATTAGATATTCCCTTACTTTGTCATAACAAATCACACTGCAGACTTCTGGAACTTATTCTATGTAGAGCTAAATTCCTTAATACTTGATTGTTTATATCAATTGCTATTTTAATAATTCAGTATAGCTCATCTCATGTTCCCGTAAGTAAAAGGAATGAGATAATCTGACCTGGATTCTTTTACCTGGCATAGGGCACATGGTGCTGCAGATGCAGTTGGACCTGTTTAGATGCTGACACTTGTACAAGAACCCAAAAAATTGAAAAAATATTTGGAATTTCGTATTATCATAGTTCCAATTGATATTTTCTTTGAAACTTTTTCTATGTTTTGTGTATCAAATTAGTAGCACATAATTATTAAACAAAAAATGTCAACTTCCTTTTGTTGTTTCAGCCTTTCAGGTTCTTAGGTAATTATAATTTGTTTTTTCAACAAAATCAATAAATTTAGATGTTTGGAATTGATAATGTCACATCTTTAGCTTAATCCATGACATCTTCTACATAACTTGTACTTTATAGAAGTTAGCAAGCATGCTATACTACAGCCCTTCTAAACTTCCAAAAATCTCTACAAGCTTAAAAAACAGAGGCTTAATTGCCAATCTTGGGCTTCAGAAGATGTCAATACCACATTTGGTCCTTATTATCATACTTTATCATAGTTGCAGGGTACTCTTTTTTGGTGGGGAATTCCTGGATAAAATGTGTTCCAGAAGCTGGTATAAAATTCTTCAGAATCAGATAAATCGGGAAAAGCATGGGAAATGTTTGTGAAACACAGTTTAAACTTTGGCAAAAGGACTAAAAACACAAGGAACTCCAATGACAATTAGGGGAACTTGGTCAAACTGGTGGGAATATCGTGGAACTTATGGAGAGTCATGACCATTTCAAATGCTTTCCAATATAAATTTATTCATTTTCAAATATTAAAACTTTTAGACCACTTGAATCTCATTTGTTTAACTGGAAACAATCCATATATGTTTGAGCTCATGCTCCAAACAACAAGGCCCTTATGTTTTATGTAGTACTTATATGTCGATCCAAGGGAGGAACTAAAATATATATTCACACACAAAGCGAGGAGGATGCAATGCATGAACCCAAGAAGTGATCAGAAGGATGGGTCTCAGGAGGACGACAGGGGGATGTCGATTATCTAATGGAGGAGGAAGTGTCACACAATGAAGGAGTTCAGAGCCACGACAATTTAACTTCGAAGCAGGGTACATCTGTGCTTGATTTATCAGAAAATAATAGTTGAAATACTATGGGTCGATCTGCCAATAAATAGAATAATGTAGTAGATCAGGTTAATCTGATGGTGGACATGGACATTGCTGTGTTAGGAAAAGCATGAACTGGGGGGTGAAAATTGTCGGGAGGAACGACATAGTTCATGTATGGTTAATTGCCAAGAAGACAATGCTAGAAATACGGCTAACGTTCGAAAGAAGTCTCATAACAGGATAGGCGGAAAGGTGAAGCAGTTACATGATATTACTAGTTGAAGTAATCAAGGAAAATCCTCCATGTCCAAGACTATATTAACTAGGGACAATCCAAAATGGCCTCTCATGTTGGCGGTGGAGGGCACTACCAACAACGATGTACGTGCTAAAAGTATATTGGAAGAGCAACCTCTCCCCCTTCGGGCGAGCTCTCGTGTGACTAGGGAAATCCTGTACTTGATTAATGTCCATCATTGCATGGAACGTACCATGAGCGAATTCTGTTGGGAGATAGAGGGTGACAAAGGAGTATATCAAGAAGTTTAAGAGATCGATTGTTGTTATTCTTAAATCAAAGATTAAAACTGAGTCGAAGATAGTGAGACGGACGACAGCGTATTGGGACCTATAACTTGCATGTGTCAAATGGTGAGGATCTGGATCACGTGGGACACTAGATCATGGACATGGATTATTCGGTTTGAATCTGAACAACTGCATGTTATAGAGTTCCGAAATGAGGGGTTTTTAAAAATACTTATAGGGGGTGTCTATGGCTTCAATGATAGAATGTTCAGACATCGACTTTGGTGAGAATCATCACAATGAGTACATGAATGTGGTGTATTCTGCCTTTTCTTCTGTTCAGAGACTTCAATGCTATGTTATATAGCTATGAGAGCGGGGAGGACGTCAAGTACATATACCTGAATACATATTAGAAGACTTCCAATGATGACTTCTTGGTTCGGGACTGACGCGCTTGGGGAGAACTGGGCACATATGGACGTGGGTTTACCTGCTGCACACCATCGACTGTTCTTCGATATTGGTAAGTTTAACTTCTCAGCCTCCTTTTTCCAGTATGCGTCCTTTTCGTATAACAATGCTTGACCAGAAATGGAGGGATATACAGCAGCGGTAGAGCGGGGGTTGCAGAGATTAGTTTCTGGTAATAAGCAATTTCAACTTTGCCAAAAAGTGAAGGCGGTGAAGGGTGATCTTCACGACTGGAATAATAGTCGTCAAATACTATATCTAGAGGAGTTGGCGGATATACAACACTTACTCCAACAATATCTTGATCAGGGATGGGCAACTCGGGAAGTGGAGCTTCAAGAGGTAAGCAAATTGACATTTTTTGAGGAACTCCAGCCCCAACAAGGATCGAAGTGCGTTTGGTTAAAAGCTCGTCAATAGGTTGGTAAAAGCTCGTCAATATCAAAATCATATTCCTAAGCTTATCTCCACCGATGGCCGTGAGATATATGCTCCGCAGGACATTCAAGAAGCAGCAGTTCTATATATACGAACTTGTGTGCAAACGATTGAGGACGTGAACAACTTGCTTCACCAACCACTTACAATGGAGGAGTGGAAGGTATAGTTATGGAGGTTGATTCGACTAAATTTCCAGGTCCGGATGGTTTAATGCGAAGTTCTTTAAAGTTCATTGGGACTCGCTTAAGGGTGAAGTTCTGGGTGTCATACAACAAGACTTCTTCGCTAATGGCCAACTATTACGGGAGTTGAATCATACATTTATTATCCTTATTCTAAAGAAGAGAATGCGATCTTACATGGATATTTCAAACCGATATCCTTCTGTAATTATGTGTACAAAATCATTATACATTTAATGTGTCGTAGAATGCAGAGGTTGATGAATGGGCTGATATTCTGAACCAATCGGCCTTCATTAAGGGTAGCACTATTTCGGATAACTGTCTATTGGCACACGAGCTGGTCCCTGATTTCAACAATGTTGGGGGGAACAAATCTTGCATTAAATTAGATCTCCTTAAGGTATACGATAATGTTAATAGGGGCTTTCTCTATCATATGATGGGAGCAATGGGGTTCGATGAGTGGTGGATAAAGAGTTCGAAAATGTTTCTCTACTCCATCTTTTTCGGTCTTGGTGAAGGGGCAAATATGGCTTCTTTAGGAGTAATATGTGACTTCGACAGGGGGATCATTTTTCCTTGCATCTATTTACTATAATAATGGAGTATTTTACGTGCCTAATGGACCTTGCGGTGCATCGAGACGAGAGATTATTCCACTTCACAAGCAGGTTTGCCCGATTATTTCTCATCGACGAGATATTATTCCATATTGGGGCTGCTATGGATTTATGCTTTCACCAAAGTATAGTTGACATATTTGGGTGGCCGATGCATGAGTTGATGTGCAGAAGGGAGGGGGAAAGTCGATTCATTCAACATGGGAGATGAGATGTGAGGTTAGGGGCATCAGTCAATGGTTGGTTACTGAACTAAAGTCAAAGGAAATCGAGAATGATGTTGAAAAGGACTATTAGCAGTAGACTTGTACGCATTTGAGAGTTCAGTTTTGGCGCTGCTTATGAGCTGTTTCGTTAAGATCCCCTCGATTTGAATGGGCAGAATTCATCTGGTTAGAAGCTCCAACAAAGGTGAAGTTGTGCCTCTATAAAGCGGTTCGGGGACGTCTTTTGATGCTGGACAGACTTACAAGATTTGGGATGGTGTTCGTCAACTGCGCCCGGCCCGACCCAAATTTTGGTGGATCGGGTCGGGCTTGGGTCGGGCCTCTCAGGCCCATGTACTAAAGTGGGCCAGGCCGGGCCGAAAGGGTGAAAACATGAGCCCAGCCCGGCACGTGACCCACGGCACGGTGGGTTTCAAACCGGGCCGGGTCTCGGTATATTCTGTGTAGATAAAAATTTAAGAGAACTATACGATAAAAATGCTTCATATTTAATTTCTTCCTTTGGATGACCGATGCACTCCTCTCCAAATATTGGAGCTTGGTGAGGTTTCCTATAATGGACCGAATGGAACCTGTTAGAAAATTGTTACCGTTTCCTGAGGTTCTCAATTTCATGAGGGATGATGGTTCAGAGATGTTATTGCTGTAGATGTAGAAACATTGAAGCATGGTGAGGTTCCCTATTGTGGAAGGGATTGAACTTGTTAGAATTGTTGTACATTTGCAGTTCATTGAGGTTCACTAGGCTCCCGAGTACAGGAGGGATGGAACCAAAATCGATGCAAGGCTGTAAGCTTGGTTAAGTTTCCTAACAAATTCGAAATATAATTAAAATACATAGAATATAGTGAGTAATATCGGGCCGGACTGTAATGTCCCGCACCGTACGATGCATGACGATGGGTCGTTGACTCGAAGTAAGTTGACCCAAAGAATGCATCAAGTCGAATTGATACAAGTGTTACGTTGTCCCGAAAAAATATTGAGTCGTTTCGAAGATCTAGCAAATCAAATCGATGCAAAGCATAAATTCGATCTGAACAAGTATTGATTTTAGTTGGTTTCATGTGCAGGCTAAGCTTTTACGCTGAATTATAAAATGTCGATCTTGTGTCTTGTTTGCAATGGAGTCCTACGAAACCAAACCATTGTCTCGCAACGGACTGAGGCATGGACACAGTAGGCTGAATCAGTTGGATAGTTTAATGGAGCACGAAGTGCTCGAATAGCTAAGTCAGAAGAGTTGGCTGTGCAACGAAGTTAAGAATCGAACCGCATCGGCTAAGCGAACTTTGACCCTTCTTTTCTACTCTGTCATGCTTAATTAAAAATGTACCTTTGTATGCTAAGTTATCGAGTTTATGGGTGTGGCTCGAATGAGAGTAATCGTAGTGGGTGTCGATCACTAAAATAAATTATGGAGGCGAAACGTGCATCAAGTGCACAAGTTGCAAATGAACATCGAAATACCGCAACGACGAGTGCCTCGGTGCGCAAGCCATAAGAACATTGAATAATTGTATCGGCGAGTGCCTCAGGACAAGTCGTTCGTGTCTCGATGCACGAGTTAGAGGGCTAGAACATTGAAGGACTATATTGAGGCGAGTGTCTTAGTGCATGAGCCATAGAACATTGAATGCTCTATTGAGACGTGCCTCAGTGCACGAGTTGGAGGAAAGAACATAAGTCTAGCACATTGAAAAGATAAAGTCGAGACGTGCATCAAATGTACGAATTTCATAACATTGAACGTTAAGTCATAGAACATTGAAGGATATACTTCATGTGTGAAGTAAGCAGTTGTGGCATAAATGCTACGGAACTGTCAAATGTAATATGTTGGCTTGGAAATGTTTGGAACCTTCGGGTCGTTCATTTGAACATTGAATTGGGACCTCGAGCCACATAACATTGAATCGAGGCGACGAAACATTGAAAGAAAGAATGGAAATTCAAGATGATGTGAGAAATGCAAGATGATGTGAAGTCTGAGTTTCGGACTCAGAATATGTTTGATTGTATGAGTTAGACGAGTATTACATGGTCAAATGGACTTGAGTATATTGCCCGTGCACGGATTTGTTTTCCTTAAACAAGATCACCGCGACATCGGGACTGTTCGGCCTAGGAGGAATGGATAATCGTGCTTCGGCACTGATGCATTATGGAACCTTTAGTAAGGATCACAACCTAGGCTGAATGGGCAGCGTCACAATGCCATTGGGAAATATAGTCCATTCTTGCGCAGAGAAGTCAGTGACCTTCATATAGATAGGGACCGGTGGACTGAATGATGCAGGTACACAGATCCTCACAAATTTCACTTATAACATGACAAAAAAAGATGGTAGACGGTATCATCTTGCATCGGTGCAAAGGTGAGTGCGTCAATGTTGATAATAAGTCGCCACGAAACAACACGATTATATCAATGTTGCCTGCTTACTTACGCGTATCAATGATAACATGTTGCCATGAAATACATGCTTTACTGCTTTATAAGATGCCATAAAATTGATTCTAAGGCAAAGATAGAAATACCACAAAATAAGCTGCATGATTCACAATATTTACTTAGTGTCGGTTTAGTAGAGTGGGTCTTATCAGTACGCGAGAGGATTAGTACTGATCCTCCACTAGATTGCCTGCATGATACATGAAATGGTTTGCTCGCGGCGGAGCTTCGCTTGGACGCGCTGAGGCATGAAATGTCATAGCGTTTTGGAGGCGTGCGATCATAGTGACGCTCGGACTTGCAACATGATGATACGGCCAAGATATAAAAACATGTAGGGAACGATGAAATTCTTTGTGGGCTAGAGAGATCATGAGTATTGTAAGCCAATCTGGCAGATTCATTTGGGCTATTGAAAGCCTTTGTAATTCCGCTGCTTATTAAATAAAGAGAAGTGTTTCATATATTCTGTGTAACTTCAATGTGACTGTTTTTTTCCGCTGCGAATATTGAATTGAGATAACCATTTTAAAGATTTGAATTATTTAGTCTTGTACGAGTGCAACTCCAGGCTCGTACGACATTACGTCCTACCGAGGACAATCGATTCGGTTGAATCGATGCGAGGACGAACGATTCAACGGGCCGGGACGTGACAAAGTGGTATTAGAGCTCTAGGTTCAATTTTTTCAGGATATTCTGTTTCGTTTCAATTCCAAAGTTGTCTACCACGATCAAATGACTTTGACTCTACTCGATGCCGTACTTGATATTCCATACAATAAGTCTATATAACGTTGCATGTTTTTGTCGCAAGTGTTTTGAAAAATTTACATGATGTTGCCGAATAAAGTCGTGAAATGTTTGTTGCATTAAATGCAACGAGCCATGAAATGTTGTTGCTTCAAGTGCAGCAACTTGTGAAATTTGAATTAAGATGTTTGTTGTTTCAATGCAAAAGTCGAATGAGAGATGTTGTCTGCATCAATATAGCAAAAGTCGTGGAATGTTTGTTGCATCAAGTGTAACGAGTTGAATTGTGATTGGTATTTTGCATATGAAAAACAAGTTGATATCGAATGTGTTGAACGGATTCGAATAATGACTTGAATGTCAAAATAAAATGTTGCACGAGATGCAACAGATGGATATAGAAATCGTAAATTGATATGAACGAATCGGTTCGGTTGCGCGCTGAACTTGAGTTGGCGATTGTATACATTGGCCAAGTTGTGTCGAACTCGAGTAAATGAAAGTTACAATTGTGATCACATGATCACCGCGGGATGGTTAGTTCGGAATAAATGTTGATTCATACCGAGTATAATGAGAGATGAATGACTCGATTTCTGAATGGTATATACCTAACCACTTATGCGATGAATGACTCGATTTCTGACTGGTATATGCCATATCCCTTATGCGATAAATTGTGTTGAAACGTTGTGTGAATTGTGGAAGGTTTGTCCGCAACAGGCGGGATAGTACCAAGACTCACTTGGAGACTTGTATTAAAATAATTTGATGCAAGTGTTCTTGGATAAGTTTAGTTAGAACGATCGGGCGCGGGCTCGTATCAATATACGATGCGTCGGATGGAAATTCTAAATTTTAAGTTGGTCAAATAACCGAGAATGGCGAAACGATTATGCTAAGAGAAGGCAATAATCGGATCGACGGGATAGGAAACTTGAAGTTATAATCGGGTCGCACGACCTACGAGCTCGATAAAAATGTTAGTCGATGCGAATTGTAATTGGATCGCACGAATTGCGAGCTCGATGAAATGTTGGTTAATACGGATAATCACACCTAAGAAAATAATTGGTTATGTTGAGACGAAACTCATTTGAGTACGAATGAATCGCGTAAAACTTAGAGGGTATGATTGTATAACTCGAGGGTTCGATGTTGGATAATCGGTAACTCGGTTACGCGATCGAAGTATAGCGGGATGCAGCGAATTGGGAAAAGATATGATGCGTATAAAAAGTTCATTGTGAACTTGGATGTATGCGATGTGAGTTAAGTTGACGTTGATACAGATTCAAAGTTGACTCTCACGCTATCGAAATTGATACGCAAGAAAACGTAAGCACGATGCGAGAATACAAAACGGAATGGGCCTACGATATCGAGATTTTTGTAAATAGTAACACGAGAATGTCGAACTGGTTGATCGTAAACTTTGTGATTGATCAGGACATGACTATAAAGTCAATGACGATAGTTTCGATGCGTATAGCATTCCAAATATTGACCATGAGTAGATAGGCTCGAACTCGATACAAGTGGATGTTTTGTGAATTGCAGAATCATCAACGATAGTGCATGAATTATTCGGAGGATAGTTGCGCCTCAGTTTCGCAGGTAGAGATGGTTATGCTTGGATTTGGGTAGTCCCATAGAATTCGTTGGAATGTGATTTGGCTCCAAAATAAGATATAGCATGGTTCGTAGTAACTGTCCTTTGTTAATGATCTACAATTTATCGAGCGTAGCTTCGGAGCAACTGACCCTAGAAGACTTGACCGCCAAATCAAAGTAAATGATGAAGACCCATAAGATGACCCAAATGATGTCGCATATGGAATTGCGTCGGGAACAAATATGATGTGGTGCATGTTAATGATAAGTTTAGGCGATCGAATAATTGTTTCGAGAATTGATGGAAGAGCTTCGGCTAAGAATGATATAGTCGGATTTTGAAGATTGGTAGGATGAATGCTTGAATGATTATGTTTGTCGACGATCGAAATGAAAATTCACAAACGAACTTGGTGATACGGATAGGCGATTGCAAGAATCGTGCTATGCACGAGAGCGAGCGATAAGAGAATGACTTTCGAGTTGTGTCGTTGGATTTGATTCATATAGCAATTCAGCTTATGTGAGTCGAATTTATATTCGATGTAGCGAGACGGATTAAGTTAGGATTGGAATTGAGAATTTGGTTAGAAATTTCCTACTCGATAGAAATCGAATATAAGACGCGTCGTAGAACTTGTTTCAAAGCGATTGTTGCCTTTGAGCACTGTCGACTCGAGTTAAACTTTTGGGTTGGAAAGACCGTTGTCTTTGAGCATCGTCAATTTGAGTTGCGTCGGAAGAATTTAAGTACCATGTCTGGGTAAGTTGCCTAACAGGGGTAGTTCCAGATATTGATGCGATGAAACTTCAACAAAAAGGATGATCGTATCGAAATGAATAGGAAGCGAGGCTTCAAAAGTAGTTGGGTAACGACTTGAGTATGCGAAGAGGCGAATAACAGTCAGTCGCAAAGGCGTTGCGGAGATATGTTGCGATCAGATACGTGACGGCTTGAAGCGACATATAAGTTTAATGGTCAGTACGAAACTTACGAAATGAGGAAGGCGGTTTTGAACCGCATTGCATGCGGAGACTTGTTGGATGATCATGCATTATCGAATAATGCATATGCGAAAGAATTTTAAGAACGGTCGCTAGAGATCAAGTCCGATCAATAGTGAGAGATAGCAAGTATTTGATGATCGAAGTATACTTGTTAGCTTTGTTCCAACTTTTTACTACTGGGTTTGCTTGAAATACATATATTTTTGGGACGCCTAAAATATGTGTACAATCCAAACTAAGTTGTATGCTGAATTCAAATCGACCTGCAGGAAGGATTAAGATACAATAAGGAAAGCATGCATGAATGTTTGAAACAGAACAACGATAGGGAGAAGATTGTGAAACGATCAAGAGAAACGCGTGGATTGAGTGTTAGTTTCGATTCGAGGACGAACCTTGTTTTGAGTGGTATATTATGTAATATCCCACACCGCACGGTGCATTACGATGAGTCGTTGACTCGAAGCAGTAAGTTGACCCAAAGAATGCATCAAGTCGAATCAATGCAAGTGTTACGTTGGTCCGAAAGAAAACGTTGAGTCGTTTCGAAGATCTAGTAAATCGAATTGATGCAAAGCATAAGTTAGACGATTCGAACAAGTATTGATTTTAGTTGGTTTCATGTGTATGCTAAGCCTTACGCTGAATTATAAGAGGTCGATCTTGTGTCTTGTTCTTCGCCTCACAACGGACTGAGACATGGGTACAGTAGGTCGAATTAGTTGGGTAGTTCAACGGAGCACGAAGTACTCGAATGTATAAGTCAGAAGAGTTGACCGTGCAACGAAGGTAAGGAATCGAGCCCCATCGGCTCGACGAAACGACAATATCGGCTAAGGTGGAAGGACTTTGACCCTTCTTTCCTACTCCGTCATGCTTAATAAAACATGTACCTTTGTATGTTAAGTTATCGAGTCCACGGGCATGGCTCGAATGAAAGTAATCGTAGTACGTGTCGATCACTAAAATAAATCATTGAGGTAAAACGTGCATCAAGTGCACAAGTCGCAAATGAACACCGAAATACCACAACGACGAGTGACTTGGTGCGCAAGCCATAAGAACATGGGATAACTGTATCGAAGAGTGCCTCAGGGTATGAGTCGTTCGTGCCTCCGTACACGAGTTAGAGGGCTAGAACATTGAAAGACTATATTGAGGCGAGTGCCTTAGTGCACGAGCCATAGAACATTGAATACTCTATTGAGGCGTGTCTCAGTGCACGAGTCGGAGGAAAGAACATAAGTCTAGCACATTAAAAAGATAAAGTCGAGGCATGCATCAAATACACGAATTGCATAACAATGAACGTTAAGTCATAGAACATTGAAATATATACTTCATGTGTGAAGTAAGCACTTGTGGCACAAATGTCTTAAAACTGTCAAATGTAGTATGCTGCCTTGGAAATATTTGGGACATTTGGGTCGTTTATTTGAACATTAAATTGGTGCTCGAAAATTATCAGCTGTATGGGGGACTTGGATGGTGAGCAAAAACAATTGATCAAGAAGTTCACGAAGGCTTTCTTGAATGTATGATTTTCAATTGAAAGAAAGTCCAGTGAAGTGGTCGGGTTTGTAGTGCCCCGTCCCTACATCGTGCCCCGTACTCTGTCCACGGGGTGCGCGAGAAAGGAACACTGTCGCTATCGATTCGGTCGGGACCGATAGGTCGGGATCGATCGAACGGGAACGGTTGAATTAAGATCCATTCCTCGTTATGGAATGTCTTCTTCGGAACCAAGTCCCATATTCAGTGGGCTGCGCCTCAAGGATTGACTCTGCGGCTGAGTCGGGAGAGACCTCCCGTTGCTCTGCTTTTCACGCCGCTTGCGTTGGTTTTGGCTTTGTTTTCTGAATGCTTTTTCGTGAATGTTTTCGATGGTTTTCATGGCTTGCATTTTGAACTCGCATTTACTATCGAACTTCTTGAATAATGCAGTGTTCTAATCGGTTGCTTGTGCGATTTCAGGTAATCGCGTAGGCGACGTCTAGCGCGACCAACAAGTTCTCTCGCCAGAAGTAAACTCAAGGTGAGTGGCTGACCCTTCTCTTCTCGACCCCCTTCCTAGGTAAATCGATAATGTTGTGCGAAGGAAAGGATAAATGCAAGGGCACGAACATGGGAAAAAGGATTGAGTTTTCAAAGAGAATGTAGGCTGTCTTAATAACTAAAAAGGAAAAATATGTCTTCACACGGTTATGGACAACTTGTCGACAAGGCGATAGTTTCCTCAAGCGGCAACCCGAGGCCACGGGACCGTTTCGGCCTAGGAGGAAACAGGGTATAGTCGTGCATAAGGTTTCAGCACAGGTTAAGCGGGGACTTGCAACGGAGCTAGCTACTTGCGTTGAAAGGACCCCGATTAACAAAGCTATACGTCCAGGATGGCTTGTGATGCCAGTGACCAATCACACGTAATGTTGCACTTGGTATGGAAATGATAACAATTGATAGGGAAGAACATGGTAAGTTTCATAAGGCGCGACGCGGTCCGCCGCGGGTAAGTTTCGACGTAAATTTCATTGCCTGTCATATGCTTGTTGAAATCCATTAGGATGGTTAGAAACATTCATACATTAAGTCATATAAACTCTTCAACCAAATGAGAGCTTGGAATTTAAATAGCCACGCACCAGTACAAAGTGTAATGTACTGATCCTCGCTCTCCACGCAGGTACCCCGAATCCCGAAGGGCGTGCCACTTAAATCTCAAGGCGGCGTGGACACTTTTGAAGCCTCGTCCGTATAAGGGCTTGTTTCTGAATTCCTTTTGAAGACTCCGTATTCAGTACAAAAGAAGACTAATGGCGGCTCGGCTTTCCTCGATCGCAGGTGGAAATGTGTAATTGTTTTTGCGTGTATAAAGGGGTGTAATGTATGGAACGACTATCTCATCGGCGTTCATTTTGTAAGTCGAGTCATGTTGTAGCCCGCGCGGCAATGAATGTAATGAAGTCAATGTAAATGAAGTTTTATTATCAATGAAAAAGTTTACTTCTATTTCAAATGTGTCAATCAATTTCTCTGCGTACTCTAACATGTTGTTGTGTTTCGGATAACCTTATGACTATGCCTTGTGCGATCGCAACTTAGGTTCGCACGGCATCACGCCCGGGGGACGACTATCGATTCTACGGAATCGGGGCGTGACATAATGGTATCAGAGCACGGCTTTACATCCTTTGACCTCGCATCGATGAGATAAGTTGTTCCATATAATGAGTCCGTAATAATTTGTGACTGATGCGTTTGCCTTCGTATCGCAGAAGTGACGGAACCCATGGCCGAGCAAGAACAGAGGGCTTCTAGCGGCTCTAGTAGTTCGCATCGATCGCGGGACGAACCTTCTAACGATACCATCGAAAGGATGCTGCGCATGATGGAGGCGCAGCGAAACCAGTTCGAGAACCGTCATCAACAGACGGAGGAACGACAGGCCCAGTTCGAAGCTCGCTTCGACGCACACGCGAAACTTCAACAAAAGCAGCTGGATACCCTGCAGCAGATCGTCCAAACAATGGCGGCCAAAGAAAATTCTGCGACTGCGCCTACCGTCACCGCACCTACTGCCACCGGGCCGACGATCCAACCCATTGAAGTCGACACGGCGGAGCCCGAGCGTCAACCAGCGACACTGAAAAAGTACAACTTTGAAGTGTCAGAATTCAAGAAGGCGTGCCGCACTTCCTTCAGCGGCACCGAGGGTCCCTCCATGGCAATCGACTGGTTGGAAGAGCTGGAAGATCACTTCGAGCTGCTCGGCATTGAAGAATCCAAGCAAGTCGCCTGCGCACAACTTCAGCTACGGTTGAACGCGCACGACTGGTGGGCCTTGCATAAGCGAGCGATCCGACGCGACAACAACTCAGCGCCGATCTCTTGGGCCACGTTCCGCAAAGCCTTTGAAGTCGAGTACCTTCCGTCAGCCGTTTGTGAACTGAAGGAGAATGAATTCATGCAGTTGAGGCAGGGAAATCGGACAGTAGAACAATACGCCGCAGAATTCAACAAGTTGTCAAAGTTTGCTAGTGCGTTTCTGCCTACAGAGGAGTGCCGCGGGCGACGGTTCGAAGTGGGTCTGCGACACTCTATCGGTGCGCATGTCGGGGTCCCGGAGTACAAGACCGTGGGCGAGGCTCTGAATCACGCTCTCCGCCTTGAGAAACTGCATCCTTCCGGTGCTGACGACGTTGTGCGCCACTCCAATCACAAACGTCCTAGCTATACGGGAGGCAACAATCACGCATCAAAGCGTCCGAACCATGGCGGTTACCAGGGACATAACTCATCATCGCGATGTGCCAAGTGCGGTTCCCTTGGGCATGAGGCAAGCAAGTGCTTTGTCGTCGAGGGGGGATGCTTCTTTTGCGGACAGAAGGGCCACTATAAACAAGATTGCCCCCGGAGAGGGAATCGTAACGTCCTGCCACAACAACACCATCAAGAGAATCGAGGACAGGCGCCCCGACCTCCACAGTCCAATCAATCCAACAACCAAGACCGACGCCCTAATGCACAGGGGCGTGTCTTTGCCATGACTCGAGACGAGGCGTTTGCTTCCGACACTGTTGTGACAGGTATATTGAATTTCAATAATGTACCTGCTCGTGTGTTATTTGATTCAGGCGCCTCGCATACTTTCATATCGGCGGATTTCGCCGCCGAGCACAAATTCCCTGTAATGTTGTTAGACCTTGACCTTAGCGTAAGTATGCCTTCGGGCGTGCCACTACTCACAAACTTAGCCTGCGGGGGGGGGGGGGGGGGGGGGGGGACCATATGTATCGGGGGTCAAAAGATCGGTCTTGATGCGATAGTTCTAGATATGAAGGACTTCGACATCATACTGGACATGGATTGGCTCGGTCCGTGCAACGCAACCATAGACTGCGCTGAAAAGAAGGTCACATTCCGCATACCTGGAGTGCCTGAATTCTGCTACTCGTGTGGTGAGGCGTCGCCGACCTGCATGGTGATCTCCGCAATATCTGCTCGACGGATGCTGCATTCCGGATGCGAAGGCTATCTAGCTTCCGTTCGAGACATGCGACAGGATGGTGCAAACGCGGGTCAGACCGACATTGTGGCAGAATTCCCAGACGTGTTCCCGGACGAGCTACCCGGCATGCCGTCCGATCGAGAAATAGAGTTCACCATCGACACGTTCCCTGACACCCGGCCGATCTCGAAGGCTCCGTACAGAATGGCCCCTGCAGAATTGAAAGAATTGAAGGCACAACTTTAGGAATTACTCGACAGAGGGTTTATCCGTCCGGGTGTCTCGCCGTGGGGTGCGCCCGTGCTATTTGTGAAGAAGAAGGATGGATCGATGCGGCTCTGCATCGACTATCGGGAACTGAATAAAGCCACCGTCCGAAACAAATACCCCCTGCCCCGCATCGACGACTTGTTCGACCAGCTCCAAGGTGCAACGGTATTTTCGAAGATTGATCTACGATCGGGTTATCACCAACTCAAAGTCAAGCCAGATGACGTGCCGAAGTCTGCCTTCCGCACTCGTTATGGCCAGTACGAGTTCTTGGTAATGCCGTTCGGTCTGACGAACGCCCCTGTCGTCTTCATGGATCTAATGAATCGGGTGTTCCGTCCGTTTGTTGACAAGTTCGTAGTAGTCTTCATCGACGAGATCCTCGTCTACTCGAAGGATCGAGCGCAACATGCAGAGCATCTGCGGACGGTACTCCAAACCCTTCGAGAGAATCAGTTGTACGCGAAGATGAGCAAGTGCGAGTTCTGGCTGAACAACGTCTCATTCCTTGGGCACATCATCTCCGCCGCGGGCATCGCAGTCGATCCGAAGAAAGTCGAGGCAGTTGCTGATTGGAAACGGCCCGCATCAGTTAGCGAAATTCGAAGCTTCCTAGGCTTGGCGGGATACTACCGACGCTTCGTGAGGGACTTCGCGAAGATCGCATCGCCGTTGACTCGCCTCACCCAGAAAGGAGTCGCATTCAAGTGGTCAGACGACTGTGAAGCTTCATTCCAGGAGCTCAAACAACGGCTCGTTTCGGCCCCGATACTTGCTCTTCTTGAAGGGACGGAGGGATTTCAAATCTTCAGCGATGCTTCTGGCCAGGGCTTGGGGTGTGTGCTCATGCAGCGGGATAAGGTGATATCTTTTGCTTTCCGACAGTTGAAGCCGCACGAGAAAAACTACCCCACGCACGACCTAGAACTAGCGGCAATTGTGTTCGCGTTGAAGCTGTGGCGTCACTATCTCTATGGCGTGGCGTGCAGGATTTATACGGACCACAAAAGCCTCAAGTATCTCTTCACCCAAAAAGAACTGAATTTGCGGCAGAGGCGATGGCTCGAACTAATCAAAGACTATGACTTATCAATCGACTACACGCCGGGCAAGGGAAATGTGGTAGCGGATGCGCTGAGCCGGAAGTACTAAGCTTCGTTATGCATCAACGACCGACTGCTGCGTGACTTGGAAGGAATGGGCATCGAGCTCCGAGTTCGTTTCAGAGACGTGAAACTGGCGCAACTGCGGGTGGAACCGAGCCTACTGGAGAGGATCAAGTCTGCACAGAAGGACGACCCCTACATGGAGAAGATGCGGAAGCTGATATCGACAGGAAAAGCGTCCGACTTTGCAGAAGACGAGTCGGGAGTGTTGCGCGTGAAGGGACGGCTATGCGTACCGGACGACGCAGAACTTAGAAAGGAGATAATGACGGAGGCGCACTATGAAAAATATTCTTTGCATCCTGGCAGCACCAAGATGTATAAGGACCTCCGCGTTGTCTTTTGGTGGCACGGCATGAAGAGGGACGTAGCGCTCTTTGTGTCAAAATGTATGGCCTGTCAGCAAGTCAAAGCCGAGCACCAGCGACCGGGCGGGGAGATGCAGAACCTTGCCATTCCAAAGTGGAAATGGGATCATGTCACTATGGACTTCGTTGTTGGCTTGCCGAAGACGCCGCGGGGAAACGACGCTATCTGGGTCATCGTCGATCGACTAACCAAGTCAGCGTACTTTATCGCCATCAAAGTTACTTGGAGCGTCGACCGCATTGCTCAGATATACCTTGACGAAATAGTTCGGCTGCACGGAGTCCCAGTATCTATCGTCTCTGATCGGGATGGACGGTTCGTTGCACGCTTCTGGAGTAGTCTTCATTCAGCGTTGGGGACCAAGTTGAAGTTTAGCTCAGCTTATCATCCTCAGACTGACGGCCAAACAGAGCGGGTGAACCAAATTCTCGAAGACATGTTACGGCTTTGTGCGATCGACTTGAAGTCAAGTTGGGACGTTCATCTACCGCTGGCCGAGTTTGCATACAACAACAGCTATCAGTCCAGCATCCAAATGGCGTCGTATGAAGCTTTGTACGGCCGGAAGTGCAGATCGTCCATTTGCTGGGATGAAGTCGGGGAGCGGCAGATACTTGGTCCGGAGCTGGTGGAGCAGACTGTGCAGAAGGTCAAGTTGATAAGAGAGAGATTGAAGATAGCACAAAGCCGGCAGAAGAGCTATGCCGACACGCACCGACGCCCCCTCGAGTTCTCGGAAGGCGACCATGTATTCCTGAAGGTGATGCCTATGCGTGGAGTTTCCCGGTTCGGTGCGAAAGGAAAGTTGAGCCCAAGATTTGTTGGCCCGTTCGAAATATTGAAGCGAGTCGTCCCGGTAGCTTACCAAATCGCCTTGCCGCTTGCGTTGTCAGAGGTACATGACGTCTTTCACGTATCGCAATTGAGGAAGTACGTACATGATCCGAGCCATGTTGTGGATTTGGGTAAGCTGGACCTGAAGGCGGACTTGTCATATGTCGAAGAGCCGGTGCAAATCTTGGAGCGCAAGGATAAACTTCTCCGCAACCGTGCTATTCCCCTCGTCCGCGTCCTCTGGAGGAACCATTCAGTCGAAGAGTTGACGTGGGAGCTTGAGTCAGAAATGAAGGAAAAGTTCCCTTCATTGTTCTCGTAGGGGTAGGTTCTATTTTAAGTTTCGAGGACGAAACTTTCTTAGTTGGTTATGGTGTAGTGCTCCGTCCCTACATCGTGTCCCGTACTCTGTCCACGGGGTGCGCGAGAAAGGAACACTGTCGCTATCGATTCGGTCGGGACCGATAGGTCGGGATCGATCGAGTCGATCGAACGGGAACGGTTGAATTAAGATCCATTCCTCGTTATGGAATGTCTTCTTCGGAACCAAGTCCCATATTCAGCGGGCTACGTCTCAAGGATTGACTCTGCGGCTGAGTCGGGAGAGACCTCCCGTTGCTCTGCTTTTCACGCCGCTTGCGTTGGTTTTTGCTTTGTTTTCTGAATGCGTTTTTGTGAATGTTTTCGATGGTTTTCATGGCTTGCATTTCGAACTCGCATTTACTATCGAACTTCTTGAATAATGCAGTGTTCTAATCGGTTGCTTGTGCGATTTCAGGTAATCGCGTAGGCGACGTCTAGCGCGACCAACAAGTTCTCTCGCCAGAAGTAAACTCAAGGTGAGTGGCTGACCCTTCTCTTCTTGACCCCCTTCCTAGGTAAATCGATAATGTTGTGCGAAGGAAAGGATAAATGCAAGGGCACGAACACGGGAAAAAGGATTGAGTTTTCAAAGAGAATGTAGGCTATGTCTTAATAACTAAAAAGGAAAAATATGTCTTCACACGGTTATGGACAACTTGTCAACAAGGCGATAGTTTCCTCGAGCGGCAACCCGAGGCCACGGGACCGTTTCGGCCTAGGAGGAAACAGGGTATAGTCGTGCATAAGGTTTCAGCACAGGTTAAGCGGGGACTTGCAACGGAGCTAGCTACTTGCGTTGAAAGGACCCCGATTAACAAAGCTATACGTCCAGGATGGCTTGTGATGCCAGTGACCAATCACACGTAATGTTGCACTTGGTATGGAAATGATAACAATTGACAGGGAAGAACATGGTAAGTTTCATAAGGCGTGGCGCGGTCCGCCGCGGGTAAGTTTCGACGTAAATTTCATTGCCTGTCATATGCTTGTTGAAATCCATTAGGATGGTTAGAAACATTCATACATTAAGTCATATAAACTCTTAAACCAAATGAGAGCTTGAAATTTATATAGCCACGTACCAGTACAAAGTGTAATGTACTGATCCTCGCTCTCCACGCAGGTACCCCGAATCCCGAAGGACGTGTCACTTAAATCTCAAGGCGGCGTGGACACTTTTAAAGCCTCGTCCGTATAAGGGCTTGTTTCTGAATTCCTTTCGAAGACTCCGCATTCAGTACAAAAGAAGACCAATGGCGGCTCGGCTTCCCTCGATCGCAGGTGGAAATGTGTAATGGTTTTTGCTTGTATAAAGGGGTGTAATGTATGGAACGACTTTCTCATCGGCGTTCATTTTGTAAGTCGAGTCATGTTGTAGCCCACGCGGCAATGAATGTAATGAAGTCAATGTAAATGAAGTTTTATTATCAATGAAAAAGTTTACTTCTATTTCAAATGTGTCAATCAATTTCTCTGCGTACTCTAACTTGATGTTGTGTTTCGGATGACCTTATGACTATGCCTTGTGCGATCGCAACTTAGGTTCGCACGGCATCACGTCCGGGGGACGACTATCGATTCTACGGAATCGGGACGTGACAGGGTTCACTCCTCCTATTGCCTTTACCCAGCGGCAAGACGCTTAGTTTTGCCGGAAAGGGAATTCTAAACATGTGCAATCTCATTGTGGGCTTATAAATGCCAGGGCGTAGCTGGTGTAGCATCAGAACCGGTTGTCGAAAGATGTGGCACTCCTCATAATGATTTAGAAAGACAAGACTAAAAAGGCATCGGTTGACTTTAATTAGCAGGCCTCGAGCCACAGAACGTTGAATCGGGGCGACGAAACATTGAAAGAAAGAGTGGAATTGTTGAAAGAAAGAATGGAAATGCAAGATAATGTAAGAAATGCAAGATGATGTGAAGTCTGAGTTTCGGACTCAGACTATGTTTGGTTGTATGAGTTAGACGCGTATTGCATGGTCAAATGGACTTGAGTATATTGTCCGTGCACGGGTTTGTTTTCCTCGAATAAGATCACCGGGGCGCCATGACTGTTTGGCCTAGGAGGAATGGATAATCGTGCTTTGGCAATGATGCATTGCGGGACCTTCAGTAAGGATCGCATTCTAGGCTGAATGGGTAGCGTTGCAATGTCATTGAGAAATATAGTCCATTCTGGCGCAGAGAAGCCAAATGACCTTTATATAGATAGGGACCGGTGGGTTGAATGATGCAGGTACACAGATCCTGCACGAAGATCACTTATAACATGACAGGGAAAGATGGTAGGCTTATTCATCTTGCATCGGTGCAAGAGACCAGAGTGCCTCGATATTGATAAGAATTTGCCATGAAACAACACGAGTTATATCAATGTTGCATGTTTACTTGCACGGATCAATGATAACATGTTTGCCATGAAATACATGCTTTAGTACTTTATAAGGTGCCATAAAACTGATCTTAAGGCAAATATAGAAAGACCACAAAATAAGCTGCATGATTAACAACGTTTACTTAGTGTCGGTTTAGTAGAGTCTTATCAGTACGTAAGATGATTAGTACTGATCCCCTACTAGATTGCTTGCAGGATGCAGAGAATGGTTTGCTCGCGGCGGAGCTTCGCTTGGACGTACTGAGGCATGGAATGCCATAGCGTTTTGAGGCGTGTGACCGCATTGACATTCAGACTTACAACATGATGATACGGTCGAGATATATAAGACATGATGTATGAAACGATAAAATTCTTTGTGGGCTAGAGATATCATGAGTATTGTAAGCCAATCTGGCAGATTCATTTGGGCTATTGAAAGCCTTTGTAATTCCGCTGCTTATTAAATAAAGAGAAGTGTTTCATATATTCTGTGTAACTTCAATGTGCCTCTGTTTTCTTCCGCTGCGAATATTGAATTGAGATAACCATTTTAAAGATTTGAATTATCTAGCCTTGTACGAGTGCAATTCCAGACTCGTACTACATCACGCTCTAGCGAGGACGATCGATTTGGCTGAATCGATGCGAGGACGAACGATTCAGCGGGTCGTGGCGTGACACATTGGATAGAATGTGACGGCGCTCTGAAAAACGACCGATCTGTTCTTCTAGTATAGATTGTGATGGCGCTCTGAAAAACGTCAACAAAACTTGAAAAAAATACCTACACATGGATATTACGACGTTGCGAATCCAACAACGCTTGTCTCATTGGGATCTGATTAGCATGTAAAAAATAATTACAAGGAGCCTATAATAATTAATGATTTGAAACAATTAAATTCTCTCTAGTAATATGATGTTAATAATAATTATTAAGTTATAAGTTGAAATTAATCTATATATATAGTAATTTGAGATTTGGTCACAACCCATCCTGACTTAATTGCCTAAAGTAAATAATACGTGCATGAAATACTCTTTTTTTAACTATATAAATATATATACGACTATTTGAAGGATTATGCAATAAATAAAGGGGGGTAGGGGGGGGGGGGGGGGGGGGGGGGGGGGGTTTATTACAAACATCACCTAATATTTGAGAACCTAGTCTCTGTTTTCTTTTTCCTCTTCTGTTTTTAAATAAAGAAAGGAGAGGGGAGGGGGGGTCTCTGGTCTGGCAGGGGATCAGGGCTTCTCCGACGAGGGTGGCGCATCGGGGCCGTACGCGGAAGGTTGCCAGGACATGGGGGCAACCGAGGGGGATCTTGATGGCGGCTTAGGCAAGCACGGGGGGAGGCCCCGCTGCTGCCGCCGATGGCAACTTCTACTATTGCTACTTCCTGATCGACGTCGAGTTGGGTTGCATAGGCGGGGGTCGGTGGTGAGCACTGTAGTACGGTTGTGGGGCCGAGGCGGCGACGTCGGGAGCTTTCGACGGCTGTTGCTGCTGACTCTTCTTTGCAGTCGGTTATGGTCAAACCTGGAAAGTCACATTGGAAAGCAGCGAAGGCTAGGCATATGATTAAAAAGATTGGTGAGCAATCTCGGATTTTTTTATCAGGAGTAGACCGTTTTGTATTGTGACAGAGTGTGATTTGTTTGGTGAAGGATCAGGTTATCGAACAAAATATATCGACATAAGATACTATTTCATCCGTTCGGAGAAGAGGATCAAGAAAAAAAAATGTCGATACCGAGGACAATCCAACTGATCTACTCACAAAGCCGCTACCTGCTCTAGAGTTCAAATATTGTTTGGACTTGCTTAATGTTGATAGTTAGAACTAGTCCTGTGCAGAACGTTTGTGTAGAAGCGTATATTCACGTCAGAAATTCAATCCGAGGTGGAGATTTTCCCTTTCAAGTCATATGAGCCAAGTCCAACATCGTATCTCATGGATAAACTCCAGTTCGGATCGCACTGTGTTTCTGCAACATAGCCTTCAAGCATGTGTTTAGAGGTCATAATGAAAGTATTGAGTCATAGAAGGGGTAATTCCGTTGAATTGATAAATTTATCAACTTATAATGTCCAGTTGTAGGTGTTATATTGGAATGGAAAATGCTCCGCAGCAAAATGCAAAATATATATCTAAGGAAATTCAAAAAGAGATTTTGCATATCTTTGCCAATAAAGTGGGAAATGTGATCCCTAAAGAGATTAGCAGTGCAAAATTTTGCTTGATTGTTGAAGAAGCTCGTGAGAAGGCAAAATGGGAGCAAATGGCTACTAAAATTTGTTGATGAACACAGGCTTCTATATATATTTTTTTTGATGTTGTGCATGTCAAAGATACTACTTCATCAACTCTAAAGAAAGAGATACATACCTTCCTTTCTTGTTATTGACTTAGATTTTCAATTGAAAGCACTAATATTAGGTTCGTGAATAAACAATATAACTACTTTTACTTTGAGCTCAGGTTTCTGTCCTAGGGGTAGCTTCATATCCTTTAGAATCAATGATATATGCAGTTTAGTTGAGAAGTTAAAGATTTAACCGAGCAAGAAAAAATGTTTTAGATCTGATCTTGAACATTATGCGCGTGATGTGACATCATCCAGATCTTTCATAATATCTCCATGCCTCACGAATTAATGCAGAATATTAACAGTTTCTGGAAAGTCAAAATTTATTGTCTGATTTACAGGTTGATGTCATGATGGTATCATATTCAATTATTTTATTGCTTTGAATAAGTTAGGATATTGTCTGATTTGATTTGTTTTCTAAAGTTGTTATTTGACTTGGTTGATTGCTTGTTAGTGTGTATCTTCCAGTTGTTAGTTTTGTTAAGTTGTTCCTACTTTCATTCTAAGTACAACTATGAGTTGTATTTAAAAGCAACAAACCGTTGAATAAAATTATGAGAGGTTTATGAGTTGCCATGTAAACATTAGAGGTCCTGGTTTCCTCAATCAAAATAATTTTATTTCCTTTGCACCAAGATAAGTTCCAAGCAAATTAAAGCCTCTGTACGCACCAGTTGATTCGTCTTATGTTGGCTCTCCCAGTTTCTACCAGTACAGGACGAACTTTTTCTGCAAGAAACTTGTGAAAACAGGGTCGCGTGTTAGAATGGATGGTAGATTACTTGCTGATAACTTAGTTGTTTATATATATTAAAAGAAATTGTCAAAAGGTTTATACATAAATGATCATGGATGAACTCTATTCAGTAAAAGCTCGCAGAGCATGAGCTTACTGTAGCTAAGCAAACCGTAGATATGATGTTATGTTGAACTTTTGTTTGGTACAAGTATGTTGTATGTGCTGAAGTTGATAATTATAACTCAGTTCCATCCGTTTGTATGTTTTGTTAGTGAAAGAATGTGGTTTTATTATATAGGTATTGTCTGTAGTCCCTGCCCCCTAACCCCCCTACCTCCACCAAGCTAACATTCCTAGTTCCATCACTCCCTGCTGACCCATCTCCCCTTGCTCCTATTTCCCTCCCAGTCTAAATATGTATACCAAGATGTGAAGGAGGGGAGGGCCATGAGAGAGAAAGAAGGTGGGGCAAGAAGTTGCTGCTAGCAGCTATGACTGTCTTCTCCTGCTATGGCCAGTTGGTAGGGGAAGAGAAGGTGGGGCAGAGGAGGAAAGGAGAAAGAGAGTGGGTAGGGGTTTGAGAGAGCAAATAGGAGAGGATGGTAAAGGATTTTCTTCTTTTTAGTTACCATTATCTTTTTCTTCTTTCAGAAACATAGTTTAATTCATTGAAAGGGCATTTTGGTCTTTCATTAAATGTTTTAGTCAAAAGGCTAATGGCAAAGGATAAGTGATACAGGGGGTCACTGGGCACTAAAACCTTAGGGTGATTTTCTGAAATTTACCTAGACAATTTCAATGCGAAATGGATTTTGTTTTTAGGCCATCTAATTGATATCACAACAGAATTGATTCTACTTAGACGTTCCGATATGTATTTTCCAACCAACATGATTTGACTTTAGATCCTACCGCTAGCACCCTACAGTCCTTACTAGATATAGATATGCTTTCGATTGAAGTTCTGAATACATCACTTGCCTTTCTCCACTTCTGTTTCCCGTTGATATTTATTATAAGTGGGTCACTGTTGTATTGAAAATGTGTCATTTCACTGTAATAGAGTACCAAGATTACTTTTAGTATCAGTTCGAGTTGAATTTGATAGACATTACAATATTTTATCATACATGTCTAGCAGCTGTTGCCTAGGGTAGTCCTGGAAGCATTTCCTGCAGATCTTCTTCAAAAGAAGCAGCAATGGACTAAAGCAATTGATATCATAGTTGCAGAGTGCAAGTGAGTTTTTTTTTTTTTTTTTACTTCAGTTCATTCTCTAGTGTCTATCATTCAGTTATTGCTAGACATAGCATATCCAGCTCGAAATTTACCTGCCAGTGAACAGGGACATGGGCTATGATGGCATTGTGCTAGAATCCTGGTCGAGGTGGGCAGCATATGGTGTGCTGCATGATCCAGACATGCGCAGAATGGTAACTTTAATATCGTCTTTTCTTTCGTCTCAAGAATAGATGTTGCATGATCAACTCTTATTTCTTATGCTAGTGCTTCAGATCTTCGTTTCTTTCCGCACTTTGTTTTTGGTAGGAAATTGTCTTTTCATCTGCCCGTTGCATTTGATAGTCACCATCTTTGGTAATATTCTTAGCTTTTCACAAACTGCTTATTACTGAGAGGTACTTGGATGCGATAGCATAAATAAGGGGAAAAAACATCTTCACTTGCATCGTCTTATTACGACCATGGAAATAAGGCTCGACACGTAATGCTCTAGGCACCAAGCCTGTGACGTGCCAACGGAACCAGCAAATTCTATTTAAGACTTTCTAACATGATCAACTATACATATGGAGGTTAAACTGATAGTTTGCAGTATTGGTCGATACCGATACAATACGGCCAATACCGATACGGTTTGACATGTGCCAATCCGATACTGTTCGCTACCGATACTAACCGATATCAATATTAGGGGTCTCTTTCCCATTCAATTTGACAGATAAAATTGAACGAAAAAGACCAATCAACAAGGGTGTAAAAGTATAGTAAGGTTGTAAAAGCATGTGAATGAAGAAAATTTATTTATCACAGGTAAACCAATTAGCAAAGGCAACTATTATTTCATTCAATTTCAAAACTACTAAGAAAGAACACAGAAAATACTTAAAATTATGTTTAAATGTATAAAAAGTTCCAAAATTTTAATAATTTATTAATAATTATTTGCTTTCCAATACCAAAAGAATCCGATACTCCAATCCAAAACCGTCTATATTGTTGATATCACGATTCCGATACTCATAGGAATAGATACGATTCCAATACGATACTGCGAACCTTGCTTAAACTTTAAACTTTATTCAATTAATTTGAAGTATACTGTTTATCCATCCCCAAGAACTTTGAAAGGAGCACCAAATATTGTAATGTCAACCCCTGTGAATCAAAGCTGTTCTGTCATCTATCACCATCTTGACATCTTTAGCCTTTCCCTATTTATATTCAATATATAGATTTGTGTGACAAACCTTTTTTGTGGAATTTATAGGCACTACAGTTCATTAAACAATTGGGGAAGGCTTTGCATTCAGTGAACTCAATGATAAATGCCAATCACCATTTGGAGCTGATTTATGTTATCCCTGCCCCACGTTCTCAAAATCTTGCTGAACACGACTTCGGACCTTTAGATCTTACGGAGCTGAATGATTCTGTAGACGGCTTCTCTCTCATGACCTATGACTTCTCTGGACCTCAGAATCCTGGTCCAAATGCTCCACTGCCGTGGATCCGCTCTTGTTTACACCTGCTTCTCGGCGACAATGCTCAAGATGGGCCCCATAAGCATGCACACTTGATCTTCCTTGGCATCAACTTTTACGGGAATGATTTCATTCTTTCACAAGGTAAGGGCCTCTGCTGCATTTCAGAGTAGTCAATGCCTTTTCTTCTCTCCTAGTAGTAGCATGATTTCACTTAATCTGCACTCGATATACTATGTTCGGCATATTTGTCCGTGACATTTTCTTTTCGTTTCTTCTTTTTCTTCATACAAGCCATAGTACTGCACATTCGCAGTGGAAGTTTACCATTGCGCTACAGAGGTACTCTGCCATGCGCCTGGTTGGATGCATATGGTGTATCGATTTTTAGATTCATCCTTGAAATATGTTTTGCAGGTGCGGGTGGCGGAGCCATCACCGGCAGGGACTACGTGTCATTGCTGGAGAGGCACAGACCACTGCTGCGATGGGAAGAGAAGAGTAGCGAGCACTTCTTCATATACTCGGATAACAATGTACAGCATGCAGTGTTTTACCCGTCGCTCATGTCGATTTCAACGAGATTGGACGAAGCTCGGGCTTGGGGAGCGAGCCTTTCAATATGGGAAATTGGGCAAGGTTTAGATTATTTTTTTGACCTCTTTTGAGCTCTGCTCCTCTCTCTCCTTGGCGCATGAACTGTAACGCAAATGTTAACTTCCGGTTGAGGTATGCTCTGGTCTACACCGATATGTAGAGAATCCATTTTTGCATGACTTATGAAGTGCTTCTTCTGTGATATAAGTCTCGGATTGAAATACCTTCTACAAGTTCCGGAGTACACGAGTACAACCAAATGGGCTCTAATTATTAAACGAATAAATCTCTAATAAACCTGCAATAGTAAATTTTTTTTATGTCGATTACATGAGAAATTCTGCAGAAGTAGCTTCAACCATACAACGCAATTATCCCAAAGCTTTGGGATAGAAGAGGAGAGTAAATTAATCTAGCCTTTTGATAGGACTCAGGCTACTGTTGATCTTCGTCTTGGCTCTAAATCCTCTTGTAAGCAAACCATTCCGCATTCCTCATTATCCAGAACCTCTCGATCTCCTCCGGCTTCCTTCCGGGCACTCGGCCTGCTATTATAGTCCACCTGCAAGACTTTGATACTATAATCATTGTTGCTCGATTGCTAGAAATAGTATGTACTGACCCAGAAATTTAGAGAATGCCGACGTTCCTTTGACTTGGACTTAAAGTTAGGCATACTGTTGCTGATCCTATTCTTGGTGACTTGGACATACAATATTGCTGCGTCTATTCTTATTCGAAATCAAATTGTAAGTATAAATTGAGGTATACTACCTGTCCCCGACGAGCCTGTACATTCTACAGATGATATCTTCCTCTTGCTCGGTCATGTCGATGGGCTGCCACTCGCTGCTGCTCACCTCTGTTTCAAAGTAAACCGAACAAATTGCGTGCTTAATTTCTTGCATATTCATATGCATGAAGATAGTTAAAAGAATGCATATCCTTTTATTCTAGAAGCCGAAAAAGAGAGGAAAAACAAACCTTCAGAATCGTCATATGGGATTGCAGCAGCAGCACCTCTAGGCTGTTTGGCTCGTCGACGGCGTCGCCCTTCCCTCCGGTGTTCATCTCTGGATCCTGGCATTGGATGATACTGCATGCCAAAATGAGAGAGAGAGAGAGAAGTATATAGGTGAACCTTATCTTTCTTTACCACCCTTCAGATTGGTAGGTATTTTATGCACTTGGAACTTGGGAGCAGCTAGCTAGGAACGCGAAATTTAATTAATAAATTTGTTGCTGCTTTTGAATAACTTTACAAAAAATAAAAATAAAAATAAAAATAAATCAAAGGACCACGTCCATGTAATACTGACATCTACAGCTCAACTGCGTTACAATCCACGTCCTTCTTTATAGTTTTGTTTCTGGTATGAACTGTAATATACTCAATTTAACTAATGTTAGGACCATACCTAACCTACACTCCAACTAAAAAGTCCACGCGCTGTGCGAGCACGTCAACCTCTCAGCATGATTCACATGTCAATGATCTTGAAGTCGTCGATCCGAAAATGTCAATGATCTTGAAGTCGTCGATCCGAAAAGTGTAGGTTTATATCAAGAATTGATATTTTACAGGTAGGGTTATGTCACTGAGAACAACACATTGATTGTTCAACACAAGGAAAAACAGGGTAAGATGGTTGGAACTTAAAAGTAGTGGATATCAGTTGAGGGATCCAAGGAAGCAGTACCTGGGCGACCTGCGATTTGTCCCCCGGGGCCCACGTATCAGCAAACCAAACACTGGCAGATGTATATCCAGACAACTTGAAGAACAGCTGCACCAAACAAACAAGACCTGACGACTGCGACGCTACCTGCAGCACCAAACAAGCGAACGAGCATCGGGTCGCAGTTGGGGGGTTGAGGAGCATGGGTTAGGGTTTGTTGACGGGTAGCTACCCACTCTCTTCTTCTCATGAACCAGCAGATGAACAGATTTCAGGTTACACGAACACCTACACCCCCCACACCCACTGTTCATTCTGACTGCAAATGTATGTACTACTCTACTTGTGGTTGCAGATGTTCCTTAGCTAACCCCATTCCAATTCGAGAAGGTTTGGGTAATGATTAACGATGATGGTAACAGTGTCTAATCCTGGAAGTAGTAGTAATATGTGATTTCTAAGTTATAACTCAGCAAGAAATTTTAGTTTCCAGATTTGAGAAGTTCTTCTATGATTCTGAAGTTCTCTGGATCATTTTGGGCTCAGGACTTAATGTTATTCCCGGAGCTTGATCAAAGATGGTAGACTCGATGTCGAGATCAGAGGTTCAACAAACGTTCACCTTCTGATTATTCTCGAGATCCAAGAGGAACTCTATAATATGAATCTGATTACAAAAGCAACAATAATCAGAAAGTAAATCTCACGTTCTTCCTTGCAATCGCAGTTGCAGACGGACATAACTGAGTTACAACTCAGATGAAGGAGAAGAAAGAAGAAAGAAGAAGAGGAAAGGTTCTTGCTGGGGTGATTAAGATCACCGTTGCTCAAAGCAAGATTCGTCCCACCACGATTTGCTTCCAGGAACCAGCAAGTTCACAAAGAACTTTTGGAACACTCGTAAGTCAAAATTTGAGACTTGAACGGGCTTCCTGGACTTTACAGACTCCCTTAACTCTCTTCTTGCTGCATCTTTCAAAGGAGACCAAGGGGCTCTATTTATAGAGTGAAGTTGAGACTTCACCTCTTCTCCTATCCGATGTGGGACTAAAATATCAATACTCAAAAATATAGTTTAATATTTTTGATCATCCCACAATCAGAATAGAAGTGTGCCAGTCCACGCCTACCCCCCGAACACTCCCGTGCATGCACGAGACATCCTGGAGTCCGAGTCCGCACAACAAAAATTAACTTGCATCCTTGTTGGATTTAAATCTTTTTTCTTCTAGGAAAATACTCCCACATGGCACAAACTTGTGCCCCACTACACCTCATGTGCACACCTCAACACAAGCAATGCATTATATTGAGATACTCACCATTTGGTGTAGCCGATGTGGGACTATCTTTTCTAGTCCAAAGGAAAAACACCAACAATCCCCCACATATCTCAATATATGGGTTGAGCGTTCCCCACAGTGACTGTCCATCATGTATTGGGAGAGATGTCGCTACGACTTGAATCTTCTCGCATAGGTTAAATAACAGCATGATACAAGAATGGACTAAGCCTTGAATTCTGCACCATAACTGCAATCCTACTCACATAATGACATCAACTGTGCTTCTGGCTGTACATTGAAGGCCTTGTGCCAGTCTGGTTTCAGTGTATAATTTTTGGACGTCTATAAGTTTACCCTCAAGAGACGGCCTGATATCTCTGTCCATACACTATAGGTGAGTTCTTTATAAAGAGTCATGGCATGAAGCATTGCGCTTCTTTGCGGTGCTACGCCGCTATGACATTGCTTAAAGCTGAGGCTTTACCCCACCTGGGTACCTCATCGTAGTGTCATACTACTGTAGCATGAGGTCACAGGCCTCTTTTTAGTGCCAAACTACCCAGCATGAAGCCTTGCGCTTCCGTGCGGTGTTACGCCGCTATGACATGGCTCGCAAAGCCGAGGCTTTACCCTACCTGGTACCTCTTCGTGGTGTCATGCCACTGTAACATGAGGACATCGTCCTCTTTGTAGTGCTGTTGTCACGTCCCAGAACCAGAATACTGGAGAGCGGGGGCAGACATAGCCAGCTACGTATAATGGAGTGAGATCCACTCCACTATACGGTCACGGCTGTCTAGATATATGGGAGTTTATCTACAAGCCATCAGTCTCTTATGGTCAATGACAAGCCTAGTGTCTCAATCATAAGCAAGTAAGTAAATGTTACAAGATGTAAGATCACCAAATATACAATAGTAAGGCGTCCCAAATATTACATATTCAGCTGATCATGAAGCTAGTCGTTACAAAATGTTAGAACTAGCAAGAGTTTAGTCATACATGATCAACCCTAGGATCTGTCAATCATGTTACAGCCCGTAGGCAGACAGTAAATAAAATGTACACGAGCTAACACTTGCTCGGCGGCTAAACGCCTCAAAAGAATAATTTTACAATAGAGTGGGAGAGCCAAAATAAACCCACTCGTTGTCCTGGTTACGCCTGGTGTTCACCATCGGGCTGGAAAACCGGTAGATCCTCTGGAGCTGCTCTGGTATCTGGCCATACAAAATCAGCTGGGTCAGACCCCAGAAAGAGCAAGTGCCACAAAGGAGGCTTCACTTAGGAACTAAAACCAGCAATTAGCACAAGAGTAAAATATATAAAAGACAGAAAATATGGAAAAGCATGACGGGTGATATACGATGAGATAACCATGGGACTATTCAGATAACCAGGTTACAACCCGTAAACCAAACAAGGACCGGGGTTGTAACCCTTCGTCTGAATTGAACTTGGTTTCTCCAACCATTTATCGGCAAGATAGAATAAGAAAACAGGTCACGTGACAATCTTGTACAGAATCAAGACAAGAATAGACTGGTAAACTTCATCCAACATTTCACGGCCAAGCAATAAGTACGGCTTGATACTTTAACTAACTAGGGTTACCACAGGCCTAGTTACTAACAAGATACAGCGAGATTATTCCACAGCCACAAGCCCTGCAGACCATCCAGGCTATCCGGACGCAATTAGAGTTGAATTCAAGTGGGTACATCGTCCAGGAAACGCATGTACCCTTAGGTGACTTAGAGGGTGCAACACATGACAGTGTGCTGGAAATGTGCCCTACTCGACGGCAGGCTACAGATCCCAAGTGGGGCGCCCAGATAACGGGATTGCCTGTAGCTGGGAAAATCTCTTCATGACTACAAAATTATTCTAGTAATTAGCCTTAGTCCATTTCAGTGGGTAATCCTGACCGTGGTACTCAGGGATCCCCGTCCTAGACATGATGCAAGACAAGACGGGTTCATTTGTACAAGCACAATCGTCCACGGTGTCCAAGTTATTCAATCTTGTCAAGTCGTGTTAGCCGTCGCAACAGCAATTCGAGAAGTATCATGTCAGGTTTATCATGTCAAGAGTGCGCCACGGCGGGCCACTACCAAGATTTATTATGTCAAGTTATCACGTCAAACTTGTCAGGTCAAGTTATCATGTCGGGAGTGCACCACGGCGGGTCACTATCAAGTCATGTCTATTATCAAGGAGGAGAGAAACTTGCACAATTAAATAATAATATATTAGTAATATATATATTCCTGAAGCCAAGGAGAAACTCTACAACTTTCATGTTGGGAGTGGGAAGAAATTCGGACCACAATTCACGCAAATAAGACATTTAAACAATCAAGTGGGACCCATGCGGTCAAAAAGTGGGAGAACAAACATGCGGTCAAAGAGAGTGGGAGGCCACCCATGCGGCTCAGAAATTATTTAAATGAAATCAGTCAAACATTTAAGGCCAGCAAGTCATATGCGGCTAGCATACAATTGTGCATGCAGCCAAGAGTGGGAGGGACCCCATGCGGCCAGGAAACAATAAATAGGCTATAAAATCAATAAGACAAAAGACAGTGGGACCCTCATTAAATGCAACTCCCACTTCAGCAAGCAAGTCAACTAAAAAAAGAAGCTATATGGGACCCCCACAATTAATGCAAATAAGAAAAAAGTACACGTGAACCCTTTAATTAATGGTTCACGTGGCCAAAATGTTAAATAGTGGAGGGGGGAGGGAGCCTATGCGGCTCACCTTGGATTTCGTGCAATTAATAATATTAAATGGCCAAAGGCCATGCGGCCATGGTTGTATAATGCATAATGCACTAAATGCATTATTAAATGCATTGGAGGTGAATGCATGCGGCTGCGCTTAGCATACTGCCTAATGCAATCAAATGCATAAAAGCATGCGACTAGGCTTGGTACAATAGCATGCGGCTAGATGGAAAAGTGATAGAAATGCATTCAATGCATTCTGAAGCTAGCATTGTTTAATGCATAAACAAATGCTTTCAATACATTCTAATTTGGAATGCATCCAAAATGCATTAAATTGCATTAATAGCAATCTGGCCTCCTGGGCCGATGCATTATTACTTATGCTAACAAAAGTGCATTTATTATTATGTTAACAAAAGTACATTAATTACTATTCTAAGCAAAGCATTATCCAATACTTGTAAGAATGTATTAATGCATCATTGACACAAGCATAGCATTTATTGCTTTAGGAATGTATGCGGCTGGTGTTTCAACAATACATTAAATACAAATTCTCATGCGGCTAGCTCTCAACAATACATTAAATGATTTCTCATGCGGCTGATGCTAAGTGTACGTGTTTGGAAAAAATTGTATTAAATTATTCATTAAAATATTGCATGCATTGGTATAACACATTAATATGCATGCGGCAGGAGACCCAGGGCCATGCATTATTTAATGCATCTATTATTTCAAGCTCATGCGGCCACAACCAAGTGCCACATGCAGCTGAATATTGGTATTGCATTAAATAATGCATGCAAACTAATTGCTTGCTATTGCATTAGTAGGCCATGCGGCTGAGTGTTAAAAATGCCCATGCGGCTCAGAAATTTCCCGTAGGTCAAATTGGACCAAAGGAAATTCCTGGGATCACCAACTTAGCAAAATATGCAAGTTTGATGGATCAAAAATCCAGGAAACCAAAAATACCACAAAGCTAGATCTATAAAAATTTAACCATGGAAATGAAAAATATCAAGTACTAAAGTGGGTTAGAAACACATGAGAAAGACAATGAAACAATAAAAATGGGATTCCTCCATGAAGCAAGATGCACTTGCCTAAGCTCTCCACTCTCTCCTGGTAGGTGAAGAGTAAAGATGGAGAAGAAGAAATGAGTAATGAGTAATAATGGAAGAGAGAGAGAGTGGGATAGATATTTATGGTGGGAGTGGTGGTAGGTGGGAGTGGTTCTCCACATAAAACCAAACCAAGCCAAACCCACTAAACCGAACCAAACCAAGCCAATGCAATGCCATGATGAACCATGCTAATGCAACATGCAAAATAAAATCCAAGGCTAACTAATTATGACAAACCAAAAATACGAGCCCGAAATACGTACACGTATTCCCAATACGTGATACGAACCACGGGTATTACAACTCTACCCACCTTAAAAGAATTTCGTCCTCGGAATTCAATCAAGGGGGCTAGAGTCGCAAGGACAAGCTATACTAATCTCAGGCAAGCTATACTAAGCAATCAATCATGCAATCACGTATGTAAGCAAGGGAATCGAAGGCACGAGAAAGAGGAAAGATATCCTGCTAGGAACCTCTCTGCCTGAGAACTCATTAAGGCATTTAAGCCAACCTTCCCACAGGATCTGTTTTCCGCAGAAAACAACAGTAGACAACAGTGGTTGTAGGTCCGTAACCTCTCCATGTCACAGAGGACAAGTACCCACCGTTTCTGATATTCTTCTGGTTAATAGTCCTCCATTGAACCAAAAGTTAGATGCCTAGTAGATTTCTTTTTGAACTAATAGCATAAAACTTTATGGTAGGAATGTAATAACACAACATCGGAATGCCTTCAAGCTCATTTTGCAAGTTGTGTCATCGACCAGCTGGCGCTTGAGGCCCTTGGTGAACGGATCCGCCAGGTTCTCCTGACTCCGAACATCAATCACTACAATGACACCTCTCTTGATGAGATCATTCATTGTCCTGTGCTTCAACCGCACAGTTCTCTTCTTTCCGTTGAAGAGATCATTCGATGTCACCGCTGCAGTCGCCTGGTTGTCGCAGTATATCAAAATTGTCGGTATCTGCACTCCAACCACTGGAAGATCATACATGAGCTCCCGAAGCCACTCTGCTTCATCTGCTGCGGTATCAAGTGCAAAGAACTCAGATTCCATAGATGATCGCGAGAGCATAGTCTGCTTCTTCGACTTCCACGATATAGCAGCTCCACCCATTGTGAAAATGTATCCACCTGTGGACCTCTCGCTCTCCACTTCTGAGCACCAACTGGCATCACTGAAGCCTTCCACTGTCGGCAAATCTCTGCTGTAGTGCAGTGCATATGTCTGAGTCTTCTTGAGATATCTCGTAACCCATTTCACAGCTTTCCAGTGCTCAATGTCTGGGTTGCTCATGAAATGACTCAGCATTCCCACAGCGAAAGCTATGTCAGGCCTTGTGGCAGTAGTAGCATACATCAAACTCCCAATTACGCTTGCATACTCCAGCTGCCTGACGCTTTTCCTTGAATTAGCCTTCAGTTTCAGATCACACTTGTACGGCGTATCGATCCCTGAAAGATCTTGATATCCGTAATGAGTGATCATCTTCTCAACATAATGAGACTGTGACAGCGCTAGTCCAGTGTCTGTCCGGATGTTCTTGAGTCCCAAGATAACATCAACATCCCCCAAGTCCTTCATACTGAACTTCGTCGAGAGGAACTTCTTTGTCTCCGTGACACAGCTTATATCTGTACCTATGATTAGCATGTCGTCCACGTATAGACAAACGATGACTCCTCTTCCGTCAGCAAACTTTGTATAGACACACTTTTCTATTTCACTGACCCTGTAGCCATTTGACCTTATGACTTCGTCAAACTTCTCATGCCACATTTTGGGAGCTTGCTTTAAACCGTACAGAGATTTTACCAACTTGCAGACTTTGTCTTCAAGACCTTTGATGACAAACCCTTCTGGTTGTTATATGTAGATCTCTTCGGTCAGCTTGTCATTCAGGAATGCCGTTTTCACATCCATCTGATGTATTACCATCTTATGTATCGCTGCGAGAGCAATCAACATTCTGATGGTGGTCATCCGGACTACTGGAGCATACATGTCAAAGTAGTCGATCCCCTGCTTCTGAGAAAATTCCTTGGCCACCAACCTGGCCTTGAACTTGTCACTAGTTCCATCTGCTTTCATCTTCTTCTTGAAGATTCATTTGCATCCGATGGGTTTCGCTCCTTCAGGAAGATCAACCAACACCCAAGTGTTATTTGAGGTGATGGAATCAATTTTATTGTCAATCGTCTCCTTCCAGAAAACATCATCTCTGGTCTTCATCGCCTCATCATAGGTAAGCGGATCTGCTTCCACATGATAGGTGATAAAGTCATCTCCGAAGTTCTTCGGCCTCCTCCCTCGCTTCGACGATGGCTCAGCGAGTTCTGGTTCAACCGTTGTTTCAACAACAACATCTTCTTTGACTACTTCTTTATTGAAAACTTCAGTTTCTTGCGCACCCTTATTGTTCTCCGGTTTATCCGTAAGAACAATATTCTTGTGCCTTGTAAATTGTCTTCATGAGATTCGATGATATGATTTGACTCAATACAAGAAATCTCCGAGCATCACTCTTCTCGGCATACCTCAAGAAGATCATCTTCGTAGTCCTAGTCCACAGCTTCTGAATCTTCAGATCTGGGAGCTTCACATAAGTCAGAGACCTCCACACTCGAATGACATTTAAGTTAGGTCTGACTTTGAACCAGTGTTCATGAGGAGTTACGTCCGAAGTTGCATACGACACTCTATTTAGAATAAAAGTGGTCGTCAATGCAGCTTCTCCCCATTATAATTTAGGAAGACCCGTAGTTAGCAGCATTGAGTTCATCATTTCTGTCAACGTTCTGTTCTTCCTCTCTGCTATCCCGTTAGATTGAGGAGAATACGGAGCAGTAGTCTCATTGATGATTCCATGTTCTTTGCAGAACGACGCGAATTCATGAGACCTATACTCTACATCTCGATCACTTCTGATTAGTTGTAGATCGGTTTAACGTTCAGCTTCAGCCCTGAAGTCTCTGAACTACTCGAATGCTGCATCCTTCTACTTGAGAAGTCATGCGAACGTGCACTTCGAGAAACATTTCGAACCGGCCTCTGTGGAGAATTGATAAAAGTCACAGATGTCTGAGTGTAGTAACTCCAGATGATCAGTACTTTAGTTCAATCGTCTGAGCAGCTTCCCAACAGTCTTGTATCTGCACAGACCTTAAACTCCTCCACCTCCTTACCCCCACATTCCGAAGATAAGGTCCCGGTAGGACAGCTTGAGTCTGCTTCTGTTATAGAACAACTCTCAGTCCACTCAATGAAGTAACTTCATCGCCATTAGCAGAAGTTCGAACATTCCTTTAGCACCGAACATCTTTTCGAAGCATGTTCCTCGCCAAGAAATTACCATCTGGCTAGTACGAATGTCCATCTTTCAGATAACAGAGTTTCTGAGATCAGATCGCCAAAAAATCTCTGGTACGTGTAACACGCATTCCAGTATCCTTGTCGGTGGTTAATAACCACTGTCTCGATCTTCAAAACTTCTGCTAGATATATGTTCGCCATCCAGACCTTCGTCATAACATGGCTCGTCCTTGGTGAACAGCTCTTTTGAGAGCACACGTGGTCAGATGCACTAGTGTCAGACCACTAGTCAGCTACCTCGCTAGATAACTCAACCTGTGCAACAATAGCAACCAAGTTAAGTAATCAAAATAACCAAGTTTAGCTATACCTGCTATTTTGGTTTGGACTTGGATTTGTATTCACTCATGTAGTGGCCATTCTTGTCACAGTTGAAGCAAGTCACGTGGGACTTGGACTTCTGTTGCTTGAACGAAGGACCGTTCACTTTTAGATTAGTGGAGTCCTTCTTCTTGTGATGAGTAGCCACCTGCTTCTCCTTGAACTCTCTTGTCTGCACCAAGTTGGCCTTAGCCAGTTGTTTGGACATAGAGTCCATCTTCTGTTGAGATCGTATTTCGTCCTCAACGTGGATCTCTTGTAGAAGATCTTTCAAGCTAATGTCCAGCTTCTTCCGATGCATTCTAGCATAGAAGTTGCTCCAACCAGCAGGAAGTTTCGAGACTATCCCTCCAGCGACAAACTTGTCGACGAGGGGCATCTTCTCATCTAACTTCTGGCACAATTTCATGAATTTCTTTACTTGAGGTAGCATCACCATCTCGTCTTCGAAGAGCCACTTGTGGTACTTCTCGACGATGAAGATTTTGGACCTTTTCTCATCATTTTCATATAACTTATCCAAAGAATCCCAGATCTCTTTGGCCTTCACCTTCTTAGAATATGACTCTGCCAGAGAGTCTTCCATAGAATTGAGAATCAGCAGTTTACATATGCTGTTTTCTCTCTTCCATTTGTTCTGCTTGGCGAGTGCAGCAGCAGTAGCATCGGCAGTTCCTCCTTCTGGAATCGTCGGTTCATCATCAATCAACACATGGTCTACGTCCACGAGTTGAAGATTAAGGATGACCTTCCTCTTCCAGATTTGGAAATGTTCTCCATCGAATTTCTCCAACTTGTTAAAGCTGGTAACGATGAGAGAAGCACGGGAGTTTTCCATCTACAAGGATCTTGCTTTGAGAATCAAAGATGGTAGACTCGATGTCGAGATCAGAGGTTCAACAAACGTTCACCTTCTGATTATTCTCGAGATCCAAGAGGAACTCTATAACATGAATCTGATTACAAAAGCAACAATAATCAGAAAGTAAATCTCACGTTCTTCCTTGCAATCGCAGTTGGAGACGGACATAACTGAGTTACAACTCAGATGAAGGAGAAGAAAGAAGAAAGAAGAAAAGGAAAGGTTCTTGCTGGGGTGATTAAGATCACCGTTGCTCAAAGCAAGATTCGCCCCACTACGATCTGCTTCCAGGAACCAGCAAGTTCACGAAGAACTTCTGGAACGCTCGTAAGTCAAAATTTGAGACTTGAACGAGCTTTCTGGACTTTACAGACTCCCTTAACTCTCTTCTTGGTGCATCTTTCAAAGGAGACCAAGGAGCTCTATTTATAGAGTGGAGTTGAGACTTCACCTCTTCTCCTATCCGATGTGGGACTAAAATACCAATACTCAAAAATAGAGTTTGATATTTTGGATCATCCCACAATCAGAATAGAAGTGTGCCAGTCCACGCCTACCCCCCGAACACTCCCGTGCATGCACGAGACATCCTGGAGTCCGTGTCCGAGTCCGAGTCCGCACAACAAAAATCAACTTGCATCCTTGTTGGATTTAATCCTTTTTTCTTCTAGGAAAATACTCCCACATGGCACAAACTTGTGCCCCACTACACCTCATGTGCACACCTCAACACAAGCAATGCATTATATTGAGATACTCACCATTTGGTGTAGCCGATGTGGGACTATCTTTTCTAGTCCAAAGGCAAAAACACCAACACTTGACTCGAGTATGAAAATGTAGGACTCTGGTCAAAATTTTGGGAACAAATATGATTTATCCAAGAGATGGATTGAAAGAAGATTAGCCCAGGAAAGAAAATGAGAATGCGGAAATTGCTAAATGTTTTGATTAACTGTTCAACAGATGCAAACCCGTATATTCTACATATTGGTAAACAGTGTTCTAAATGGCGGCCACCTAGGCTGCCTAGGCGGTAGGCGGTCTCTCTCCGCACCGTTTTTCTGTAGGCGGTAGAGTAGGTGGCCAACGGAAGTTAGCGGCATAGGCGGAGGTGAGACGGCGTAGACGGACACCTAGGCGGATCAATACCTAACAAGATACTTTGGCCAAAAAGATTTTGGAACCATTATTGGCATGTGGTTCACTTTTACAAAACTAAAACTTTATAAATCTTCGTTCTACAACTTAGTTATGCATTGAACACCCTTAAAATATGCATATTATGCAAAAAAAAAAAAAAGTGGTAAAATAGTAAAAAATGTTCAAAATTTATCAACCGTCTAGACGGTGCCGAGACGGTAGGCGGACTCTCTCTTTATTGCGCACCCGTCTACCGCCGTTTAGAACCTTGTTGGTAAATGTGAAATCCACAAAGGTAATGCAAGGAAACAAGAATGCCAGCTTGAGTTTCAGAGATGCTACGCCTTACCTTTGTTTTCATCCCAGTTATAACGCCGTTTTAAAGTACGTCAAACTAGAAAAACATTATGGGTATATGAGCAAATGACACAGAGAATGAATGCCTGCAACTGCATAGTAGTATCCTGGAGATCAACCATATCATTTACTCCAAATTTTGTTAGGTAAACAAAACATCAAGATGCTAACTCTAAAGAAATTAGTATAAAGAGTATATATTTCTGAAACTTTGAAAAATGTTTTTCACAAGTATTCTACCACTCACTCTCTTGGGCCTTTACATGTACGTGTATATATTACACGAGGACACACTTGGTGTCTGCAAGTGTGGTCCTCAAGACGAATGACACTGTACTTGATAATTACAAGTTTCTGTGTGATACTTTTAACTATGATACAGACCTTCCCCTGTACGGCGAGTAAACTATATTCTGAACGCTCATACATCGGAAAAGCTAATTTGTCCGCAGGCGGATGGCCCGTGCGCTGCATGGCCGCACCCCCATTGGCCCCTCCTCTGTTCACAGGTCTCACGCCGGTTGACCTGTCAATGGGACGGAGACACGTGACGGACGGACTGGTCCGCAGGCGGACAACGTAGCAGTACTCATACATATGGTGACGTGTCAGAGATACCTCCGTAGGTAATCGAGTCGAGCTGGATGCTTGAGCTTCATCAAGGCCTTCAACTCGTGCTTCCGGACCATCTCTCGGGAGATATTGAGGTTGCCTGCAATCTCGCCCAAAGTCCTATCCCCTTTGCCATCGAGGCCGTATCTCTGTCTGATGACCAAGCTCTCCTTAGGCTTTAATGAATCTAGCTGCAGACAACGAAACTTACGACCATGAATTTCTAGCTTGCTAGAATTAGATTTTAACTTTGAACATGATGCACGTTCTATCAAAAGAAGCAAGATCCTCTAGGTGAATGTCATGACATTTGTAAAGAATAAATATATCGAATTGTTGGGAAAGAAAAAACCCTTTATCGCAATCGTTCTCAGAAATGGAAGCACAAATGTAGTAGCATAGAGTAAATATAATGCTAATCTCACAAGAATAAAAAATGCAAAATATGTTGGAGAAAAGAGTTGCTAATAAACTTTCTGAGAGTGTAATTTTGGTACTTAATGGTGCATCGTAAAGAAATCAGGGCTGTTTGAGAATCCTATTGACGTGGGATGAAGACCCAAAAACAAATTCTAGCACCTATTCTAGCACGAATTCTTTGTAGATCAGATTATATCATTTTGAACGTCTTTAGATGAACAGAAATATGAATGTTTCAACTCTTAAACATGATATCAACAAAGATAAATATAACAGAATGACTAAACACAATAAGTGTAACTACTCTAGCGTTGAAACTAAAAGGTGATACACGAAGAATCAGTCAGCATATTATTTTCCAATGATCTAATTTATGTACTAACAAGACTTTCCAATCTTAACAGAAAAATGAATTGAGGTTGTAAAGAAAGATGTGGCATTTGCTAAGGTTAAATAGGAGATGGCCCTTCACTGAAGTGAATGAAAGAAGAAGATTCAAACAGCCAATCGAAAAATTTGGAATATGTGGAGATAATTTAAAAGCTGCTTAAAGTAGGTTTACCACATCATCAAGAGCAAGTCGGAGAAGTGTTGGCTGTCTACTTTTGTCACCTCCCCCATCGATATCAGTTATCCCATTGATGAATTCTTCTTGAGTGACAGCATGCCTTGCATTGAGTGAGGAGATTGATTTTGAGGCCTTCATTACATCGTAGTATCTCTCTGGAGAGATCCCTACCCTGGCTATGATCTCTTCCTCCGTCGGTAATCTCTTAAGCTCAAACACCAACTCTAATTTGGCCTTCTGAATCTCTTGTCTGACCTGATGATATAACATAACAAATTAGGTTTCCAACACCAGAAGGATCTTCACATGGCTAAACGATAAGAGCTTTGCTATGCCTACAACCAAATGCTTACAATTCTCTTATAACCGCCACGTGTTGGAGTTCGATTGGAAGAGGGGGGAAGTGGTGGGGTCGGGTGGAGCCCCATGTAGCAGGGGAGTGAGAGGGGAGGTGGGACCTATGTGTGTGTGGGGGGTTGTAAGAAGGTTGTAAACATTTGGTTGCAGACACTTAGCATTTCGAAACGATAATGTACTTTAAGACACAAGGGTGAGCCATGTTAGCTTAAGGATTATCTACAACATATGTAGCAATTGTTTCAGCATCTGATCTGCATGATCACATCAATCTCCGAGGCAAATTCCTACATATTGTAGACAGTAACAGCAAAGACTGACACTGATGCAACTCCTATGGCATGTTGGGGAATTAATTACAACACATTGTGCAACATAGGAAACTACATCTAGATAAAAACTTGGCTAAAATTGCATTATTTTGATGGGGCAAGCTAATATCCAGTGCCGGACTTTAGATTTTGAGACCCTGAGGCAAACTATAAAAATGGTGCCCTCAAAGCCTAATGTTCATAGATTTTTTTTTCATGGATTTTTTCATGGACGATGATACACTAGTATTATCAACACAAAACTTAGAAAATAAAATAATAAATTTAATACAATATAATATCCAAATTAATATGTCATAATAAATTTCTAATGAAACTGAAGATGTTCCAAACCAAAAATAAAATTAATATACTAGGCAAATAAATAAATAAAAAGCTAACAATTTTTGGGGTAGTTCATTGATAATAATAAAAAGGAAAATAAAAAATTGTAACTTATTCTCTTGTTTAGTTAACTCCCAGAGGACCAAAAAATACACATAAAAAAGAGATTGACAACAACGAAAGGTTAGAGGAGATTGAGAACATCAGACTGTTAGAGTAAAGGAAGGGAAAATAATTTTGACACGACTGTACCAATTTTTTTCTTTATTCTGACTAACCGACTTGTCTTTTGGTATTCTAATATATGACGTTTATACGGGACTAGTCCTGTCCCAGGCAGCCAGGGCGATGGCCCAGGCCCAAAGAGTATGAGACTCAAAAAAATAAACCAAAGAGTATGAGACTCAAAAAAATAAAAATAATATATATATATATATATATATATATATATATATATATATATATATATATATATATATGGAGCGGATCAAAAGCCCCCCTTAGAAAATTCCCTAAAAAACTCCCTCACTCTAATCCGTAATATTAATGTTAATATTAATGTTAATATTAATATTAATATTAATGTTAATATTAATGTTAATGTTAATATTTTTTTATTTATTTTTATATTAATGTTAATGTTAATGTTAATATTAATGTTAATGTTATATGTTAATATTAATTTTAATGTTAAATTTAATGTTAATTTTAGTATTTAATGTTAATATTAACATTAATACTAACATTAAACTTAATATTAACATTAAATTACGAATTAGAGTGAGGGGGTTTTTAGGAGATTTTCTAAGGGGGGCTTTTGATCCGCTTCCATATATATATATATATATATATATATATATATATATATATATATAATCTTGTATTTAAAATAGAACTAGTATGTACCATGGTGGTTTTTATGCTAGACTTGCACATTAGAAGTCCTATGTTCAATTCTTGGTTGTAACATTTTTTTAAATTTACTTTTATTTCAGTTTTTAATATATTTTTTACATTATACATGGATCTCATTTTGAAATTTTGTCTCGGGCCCATGAACTCAGGATCGGTCTTGCGTTTAGATATCCTATAAAAAAATTATACTATGATTAAAATGATTAGAATGAGTTTGATGGACCTTTGTTTAAAATTGGACTTAGATACATTAAATAGTATATATATAAAAAATTGGTGTCCTCTAAAATTTTGGACCTGAGGCGACCGCCTCATGTGTCTCATATAAAGTCCGGCCATGCTAATATCCTATATCCTTTTTCTCTGAGATGTCCGGCATTACGCATGATACTTTGTACATGCTGCATTGTATACCTTTTGGGCCTACTGTCCTCAACTCCCAGCATTTTTTTATCAAAGGAAGAGATAATATGCCCCCATGGCTCGATCCACTGATATTCTGCCACCTAGCCAGGGTCTTATGTCTCTCTCCGGTAACCACAAGGGTCACTCAGAGTTCGGCATATCCTGTACCCTTGGAATCTAGAATGTGGCGCCTAAGGAGTTTAATGAAGATGAGAACTAGGGATCTTGAATTTATCACCAAAAGCAGGGTAGAGAATGTAAATATTTTAGGATAATATATGCAATATACAACAATAATGCTTAATACGACATACAAAAATTGATGTCAGAAGTGTTCGTCGCTAGAACATAATCTGATACTAAGGATCTCAAAGACATTAGTTTCCCGATAATTGTCAAGTTACTTATTTTAGGAAGCGTATCAGTGAATACTTGAATGTGTGAACATAGCATAAATTTCCGCATCTTGAATTTACTTATGCCCTTTAGGGCCGGCTCCTCCTTTAGGCAAAGGAAGCAGCTGCCTAGGGCTCCACTTTTTTAGGGGTTCCGAAAATACCGGATATTAGTATATAGATATATATGTAATTATGCATTTTTTAAAGAAAAAGTCCGGCTGAAAAAGGAAACAATCACTTGCCTATTTGTAAAATTTTTAGACGTAACTAAATCTATCAAAATTTGAAAAAAATCAATAACCGCTATCGCTTCTTCGTCTCCCATCTCAAAGAAAGATTTGGTCTCTTCATCTTCATCTACTACATAATAAAAATAAATATATATACGTGCAACTGCTTCTCATTCAAATTTTAAAAATTAGTAACGATTTTTTTTTAAATCGACCTATGTAACGTTTATAACGATACATCGCCGATCTCAAGTCCGGATCAAGAATGAGAGGATTTGCATATAAATCAATATAATAAATATATAATTTAATCATGTTTAAATTTTTAAAAAAGGGTCCCATCTTTGGACTTTTGTCTAGGGCCTCCAAATGACTTGAGACGGCCCTGATTGCCCCTGACTAAACTGTTTTTTCCCCTCTTTGACCAAATCTGACCTTGCTTAGCCACCAAGATAATATACTTCTATAATATGGCATTCTAGTCATTTTCAAAAAGAAAATCGTTACTAAGAAATAAGGATACCATGACCTTCTGTCTTTGTTTATATTAGGGGTGACCTCGGTATAATCGGTCGGTATTTGATCGAACTTTTCGTTACTTTTTTAAATCGATATCTAAAAAATCAATACCAATATTGTACTATTTATAATCATTTTTTCGGTTTCGGTTAAATCGGTATTCGGTCGGTTTTTGTTCGGTATCGATATTTTACCTATTAATATTTGATCAATCAATACACTTAATATTTTAGAACCTCTTAACCTATAATATATTTTTTAAAACTTTTTTGGAAGCATTAAATTTTAAAGCCAAGCCTCTATCAACCAAACAATTAATTGAAATTATGAGAACAACATGTAACAAGTCGCAAACACCTAAAAATGAGCTTAGAAGATCAAACGCGGTCACTAAGTTTAATCTTTAGTATAAGTTTAAGTAACCAAAATTTACTTCAAAATTCTATGAGCACAAAAACATAAGCTCAAAAGATCAAAAACGTAATTCTTAGCATTCTTAACATGACTTCAAGTCCACTAAAGCCAATTCTAAGTTCTAAGAAACTGACCAAAACAAAGATAAAAATAAAAATTAGTAGTATAAATTAATCACGAACAACATTCTAATATATATATATATATATATATATATATATATATCGAATCTGTTCGGTTCGGTATTTTCGGTATGGTATTACACTCAAACTGCTACCACTACCATTATACAATATTTTAGTCGGTTCGGCAATTCGGTATCGGTACATAATTTCGGTTCGATTTTTCGGAATATTTTTAATCGATTTTCGATCGGTTTTTCGGTATCGGTCGGTATTTGGTCACCCCTAGTTTATAACCGACCCCTAGTTTATATAGACTAAGAGGCTTTAGTATGTTGGCTATACAAGGAAGTCATAGAGTAAAAGGCAAAATTTGTATCATACCGTTTGAACACCATAGGAGACGCGTGTGAAGCTTGAGATTGTCATCGACCGGGTTATAGAGTGCCGGATCCAGAAAAGACCATACGTCGATAAACGAAAGCCACGCCTTGGTTCAAACCGATCAACGGCTGTAATCAAACCCTTCGCTCCTGCTTGGCAAAGGTCTTGAAACTTCTCACCACCAGCAGATTCTTGATAGTACTTGTTGATTACGTACAAAACGAGCCGAAGATTGTGCTGCAATTGTTTTCATTGCAAATCATTATTACACAAAATAGTCTTGCTAATGAATGTTACCAGTTCACAATCAAGTAACACATTTGGGAATTTCGGAAATATGGGTTTACAACAAATATAATGCTCGAGGCTGAAGCCAAAAAAAAAAAAAAACCCTTCTAGAATGATCTTTTGCATAAATTATAATGCACAACATTTACTGAAAACTTTGCAAAAACAAACATCTTATAGATGAATTGATTGTTGATATCCAATTAAAATCACCCAAAATATCCCCTAATTAATGCATGATATTTTAAATACCAAGTCTTTATTAAACGGATGCTAGCAGATAAGTTGATCCCCACAAGAGAAAGGTATGAGATGAAACATAAAAGTATACGAGTCCAAGTCTGCTTGGATTAGTCATTTATAAAGTATGCACTAACCAACTAGCACTGTTCTAAATGGCGGCCGCCTAGTCCGCGTAGGCGGCGCCTAGGCGGTAGGCAGTCTCTCTCGGAACCGCTTTTTGGTAGGCGGTGGAGTAGGTGCCCAATGGAGGTTGACAGCATAGGCGGATGTGAGACGGCGTCGGCGGACGTCTAGACGGAGCAATACATAACAAGATACTTTGGCCAAAAAGGTTTTGTAAGCATGATGAGCCTATAGTTCACTTTTTACAAAACTAAAACTTTATAAATCTTCGTTCTACAACTTAATTATGTATGGAACACTCTTAAAATATGCATATTATGCACACAAAAAAACAGTGGTAAAATAGTAAAAAATGTTCAAAATGTATTGACCGCCTAGGCGGCCTAGGCGATAGACGGACTCTCTCCGCCGCGCACCCGCCTAATGCCGTTTAGAACCTTGCCAACTAGCAATGCAATCAGTTTCGAATCAGGTGGATGAACAGCATGAACCAATTATATATGCTGGGTAAAGTTTGGATACCTTAATTAGCTTGTTTCTTGCTGCATGACCAACCTCCCTCTGTCTTCTTAGTTGTGGCACACTCATATTCACTGCAACTGCAAGCTCACCATCGGTGGGCTCTCTAGTTAAACCCATTTGCAACTTCTCCTTCACCTCTAATATTGCCTGAAATAAAAAAGAAAGAGGAGAAGCTTATCAAGTGGTAATGAAACAATAACCACGTTTTTTTTTCTTTCTTGACAAGATGAGAAAGAAGTCCCACCCTTTTTCTTTAAAAAGATACAATGGAAGATACTAGAAAGTACACCAAATAAGAAAAATACATAAATCTAACACACCTGGAATGTAAAAGAGTACAAGTTTTTTCGCAAATAGAAATTCCAGCAATCTCATCCTTGTCAAGTGACAGGTAGTTGCACTCTATTTGTTCAATGGAAACCCTAGTCAAAATTATGATGAAAAAGAGTGGTAGCTCGTTCCTGTTATCGCTCTTTGGACGGTAGATGGAGTAGGCTCATCACCATTTCCATCTCCGACGCAGAATGCTGAGGTATCAGTCAGCCACAAAGCTTGTCCTTGCTAGAACAGATGAAACAGTATCTCTGATTCAACACCCAATCCCATCTGTGATCAGTTCTATTAATCCATCCGTGTCGATTTGTAGCAAGCGAATCTGTTGGATTGTATTTCGTTTCCGGTTGAGCCCTCGAAATGGGATGATAATTGTTGGAGTGGGTGGGGTTCCCAACCTATGTGGAGAAGATCCCGGAGTGCGACGAGCGCCGTCCGATGTCGGAGAAGCTCGGGAGTAGTTGATTGCTGCTGCTGCTGTCCCAAAGGGGTTCTGGACCAAGTCTGCCGAGTTCGGGCCGAACTCGGTCCCAGGCCGAGTTCTGGCCGAACTCGGTCTGGCCGTTCCAGGGTTTGGCCACCCAGTGCTGGTTGCCCCACACAGAGTTCTGGCCGAACTCTGTGTGTCGGGGGGCTGAAGCGGATTTCTGGATGAGTTTTCATCATTGGATCTAATCCAACGGTCCAGGTTGGTTGCGGGATTAGGGAGATATATTGAGTTTTCTCAACCCTAATTTATAATCGCATAATCGCATTGGACAACACAAGTTTGAGAGAGAAGGAGGCAAGAGTGCCATTGCAACTTCGGAGAAGAAGACGGAGGATCGAAGGTCGTTTTCGAAGGAGATCGTGTTTCGGGTAATCTCTACTCGTTGTTCTCGTTCTTCGTAGCCTTGTAATCATTGTTCTTATCTCTGAGTGTTGTGGGGATCCGATTTGGATCGGGAGGAGTTTGTAGAGGGTGTAATTCTTCTATTCCATTAGTGGAGGCTTCTCAGGGTTGGACTCCGATCGTCCCGTGGTTTTTCTCGCAAGGGTTTCCACGTCAAAAATTCTCTGTGTCTGCGTGGTTGTTTTTGTGTGCTTGTTTTGGGTTCGTGCGTTGTTTGCTCGGTCCTCTCGCAGGTACTCTCCGGTTTGGGAAAAGGTTTCCGCGCTTCTTTCCCAACAGAGTGATATCAGAGCATAGGTTTTGTTCTGGCTGATACCAACAGAGTGGTATCAGAGCTTTGGGTTCAAAGGGTGTCAGGAGTTGACAGAGGAACCAGAGAGGAGAGATGGACGCGAAGCCGGTGCGCATGGTGAACCTTAATGGCACAAACTATCATTATTGGCGGAGCAAGATGAAGGATTTGCTATTTGTCAAGAAGCTGCATCTACCTGTGTTTGCAACCGAGAGGCCCAGTGATAAATCCGAGGAGGACTGGAAGTTCGAGCACATACAGGTGTGTGGGTACATACGGCAGTTTGTTGATGAGAACGTGTACAACCACGTTGCCAATATTGAGCACGCGAAGACGTTGTGGGATAAGCTGGAATCCTTGTATGCGAAGAAGACCGGGGTAAACAAGTTGTTCCTGATCCAAACGATGATGGGTCTGCGGTACAAGGATGGGGCGTCTATTACGGATCACTTGAGTGAGTTCCAGGGCGTGGTTGACCAGCTATCTTCTATGGGAGTCAAGTTCGACGACGAAGTTCAGGGACTGTGGCTGCTGTGTACATTGCCAGACTCGTGGGAGACCGTACGAGTATCTATGATCGCTTCTGCTCCAGAGGGCGTGGTCAGTCTGGAGTTTGCCAAGAGCGGGGTGTTGAATGAAGAGATGCGGAGACGTTCTCAGGGCACTTCATCCACATCCCACCACTCAGAGGCACTTGTTTCAGAGAGCCGCGGAAGGGACAAAAGCAGGGGTCCAGGTGGTGGCAGAGACAAGAGCAGGGGGAAGTCCAAGGGTCGTTACGAGGACTCGGAGTGTTACCATTGCGGTAAGAAGGGCCATATCAAGCGGAATTGTTTCGCTTGGAAGAGAGAGAAGAAGGGCGACAAGGGGAAGCAAGAAGAGAACACTACAGCGGCGGCCTCGGTGCATGGAGGCGATGTGATCGTCGTAGGTGATGAGGTCATTACTAACCTCGCCTGCGATGACAATTCTTGGCTGGTGGACTCAGGGGCTTCAGCACATGTATCTCACAATAGGGCACTGTTTGCCACTTACACGACAGGCGACTGTGGTGTGTTGAAGATGGGCAACGGAGATGTGTCGAAGGCGGTTGCCGTTGGAGATGTGCATTTGAGAACGAAGACGGGTGCGGTTCTTGTTCTCAAGGATGTTCGTCATGTCCCTGATATCCGTTTCAACCTGGTGTCGGTTGGAAGGTTGGATGACGAGGGATTCTTCAGTCTCTTCGGGAATAGTCAGTGGAAGCTTTCCAGAGGTTCGATGGTGATTGCCAGAGGAAGCAAGAAGTCCGGTCTCTACTATATGGAGGGGAGCGCAGAGGGGGCACAGGAGGTGAACGCAGTCAGTGACGCGTCTACCGAGTTGTGGCACAGGCGGCTCGGTCATATCAGCGAGAAGGGGATGAGCTACTTGGTGAACAGGAAAGTGATTCCGGGGCTCAAGTCTACAAAGTTGGAGAAATGCACGCACTGTTTGGCTGGGAAGCAAAGTAGGGTGTCTTTCCAGAGTCACCCAAGTTCGAGGAAGCCGGCGTTGCTCGAGTTGATTCACTCGGATGTCTGCGGTCCTATGAAGGTAAAATCTCTTGGTGGTGCTTCTTACTTTGTGACTTTTATTGATGACTGTTCCAGGAAGGTTTGGGTCTATGCCTTAAAGACCAAGGATCAGGTGCTGCCTACTTTCAAGGAGTTTCAGGCCTCCGTTGAAAGGGAGACGGGCAAGGAGTTGTTGTGTGTTCGGTCCGACAATGGCGGCGAATACATCGATCCCTTTGATGCGTATTGCAGAGAGCAAGGGATACGACACCAGAAGACTCCGCCAAAGACACCTCAGCTCAATGGTGTAGCGGAGCGCATGACCAGGACACTGATGGAGAGGGTGCGGTGTTTGCTGTCAGAGGCAAACTTGCCGGGCAGTTATTGGGGTGAGGCTCTTCTCACAGCTGCTTATATTATTAATTTGTCTCCTAGTGCTCCTTTGCAGGGTGATGTGCCTGACAAAGTATGGTACGGCAAGGAGCCGTCATACAGTCACCTGCGGGCGTTTGGTTGTAAGGCCTTCGTGCATGTACCGAAGGACGAGAGGACCAAACTTGAGCCGAAGACGAGGCGATGCGTCTTTGTCGGCTACGGTCGGGATGAGTTTGGCTATAGACTCTACGACCCAGTGGAAGGAAAGCTCTACAGAAGCAGGGACGTGGTGTTCGTCGAGGATCAGACCATGACCAACACTCAGGATTCCGAGACGCCTTCTGAGGCTGAGGAATTGCCTGAGTTAGAGTCATTTCGCTTCGAGCAGTTTCCAGAGGACATCGCAGAGGATCCAGCTATGGGGGAGCCAGTACATGGAGTTGCTCCCAACCTTGATCATCAGCCTGCTGATGGTGGTCAGGGTGTCCCTCAGGAGGATGAGCATGCCGGGGAGGCAGTTCCTGAAGGGGAGGAGGCTGTCGGTATACAGCCAGCACCAGTGGCTCCACTGAGAAGGAGCAACAGGGATCGTCGACCATCTACGAGATACTCGCCGGATGAGTATGTGCTATTGACTGACGGGGGAGAGCCCGAAAGTTTCGCAGAAGCTATGGAAGACGAACACAGGCAGGAGTGGATGGTAGCTATGCAGGAGGAGATGAGTTCCTTGCACACCAATTCTACTTATGATCTGGTGCGGTTGCCAAAGGGCAAGAAGGCTTTGAAGAATCGATGGGTGTTCAGAGTGAAGCAGACGGATGATGCTACTCGCCCTCGATACAAAGCGAGGCTGGTAGTCAAGGGCTACGGTCAGCGGAAAGGCATGGATTATGATGAAATCTTTTCGCCTGTCGTCAAGCATTCGTCTATTCGGGTGGTGCTAGCATTAGCAGCCAGTTTCGACTTGGAGGTTGAGCAGATGGACGTGAAGACGGCGTTCCTCCACGGTGATCTTGAGGAGGAGTTGTACATGGAGCAGCCGGAGGGATTCTGTGAGAAGGGCAAGTCACATTTGGTCTGCCGGTTGAGGAAGAGCTTGTATGGTCTGAAGCAGGCTCCGAGGCAGTGGTACAGAAAGTTCGAGTCGTTTATGGGGGAGCATGGTTATGCACGGACGACGTCGGACCATTGTGCATTTGTGAGGTATTTTGCCGATGATGATTTTATCATCTTATTGCTCTATGTTGATGATATGCTATTAGTGGGTCGGAATGCCACTAGGATAGCGGAGTTGAAGCGCCAACTGGGCGCGGCCTTCTCTATGAAGGATTTGGGCGCAGCGAAGACTATTCTTGGGATGGAGATCAGCCGAGAGAGAGAGTCCAAGCTGCTACACTTGTCCCAAAAGAAGTACATTCACCGGGTACTTCAGCGTTTCGGGATGGACGGGTCGAAGAAAGTGAGTTCCCCCCTCGCGGCTCACTTTAAGTTCACTGAGGAGCAGTGTCCATCTACCGAGGACGAAAAGGAAGATATGGAGCGGGTTCCATATGCCTCAGTTGTGGGAAGCCTTATGTATGCTATGGTGTGTACGAGGCCAGATATTGCTCATGCAGTTGGTACGGTTAGCAGGTATCTTTCGAATCCTGGAAGGGTACATTGGAGTGCGGTCAAGTGGATTCTACGTTATCTTCAGGGCACTGCTGGTTGGAGACTTTCCTTTGGTGGTGACGAGCCGAAGCTGGTTGGGTATACCGACGCTGATATGGCTGGAGATGTAGACACGAAGCGATCGACTTCAGGCTACGTGATGATGTTTGCGGGAGGAGCAGTGTCGTGGCAGTCGCGGTTGCAGAAGTGTGTTGCCTTGTCGACGACGGAGGCGGAATACATTGCGGCGACGGAGGCTTGCAAGGAGCTGTTGTGGATGAAGAAGCTGTTGCAGGAAATGGGACTGAAGCAAGAGCAGTATACTTTGCTTTGCGACAGTCAGAGTGCTATCCATCTTGTGAAGAATCAGACGTTTCATAGCCGGTCCAAGCACATCGAGACTCGGTATCATTGGATACGGGATGTGGTTGAAAAGAAGGATGCGGAGCTTGAGAAGGTGCATACAGATGACAACGGAGCTGATATGTTCACGAAGATTCTACCAAGGGGGAAGTTTGAGTACTGCAGGCAAATCGTCGGGATGACGACGTCCTCCCCATAGTTGTGAAGGGGGAGATTTGTTGGAGTGGGTGGGGTTCCCAACCTATGTGGAGAAGATCCCGGAGTGCGACGAGCGCCGTCCGATGTCGGAGAAGCTCGGGAGTAGTTGATTGCTGCTGCTGCTGTCCCAAAGGGGTTCTGGACCAAGTCTGCCGAGTTCGGGCCGAACTCGGTCCCAGGCCGAGTTCTGGCCGAACTCGGTCTGGCCGTTCCAGGGTTTGGCCACCCAGTGCTGGTTGCCCCACACAGAGTTCTGGCCGAACTCTGTGTGTCGGGGGGCTGAAGCGGATTTCTGGATGAGTTTTCATCATTGGATCTAATCCAACGGTCCAGGTTGGTTACGGGATTAGGGAGATATATTGAGTTTTCTCAACCCTAATTTATAATCGCATAATCGCATTGGACAACACAAGTTTGAGAGAGAAGGAGGCAAGAGTGCCATTGCAACTTCGGAGAAGAAGACGGAGGATCGAAGGTCGTTTTCGAAGGAGATCGTGTTTCGGGTAATCTCTACTCGTCGTTCTCGTTCTTCGTAGCCTTGTAATCATTGTTCTTATCTCTGAGTGTTGTGGGGATCCGATTTGGATCGGGAGGAGTTTGTAGAGGGTGTAATTCTTCTATTCCATTAGTGGAGGCTTCTCAGGGTTGGACTCCGATCGTCCCGTGGTTTTTCCCGCAAGGGTTTCCACGTCAAAAATTCTCTGTGTCTGCGTGGTTGTTTTTGTGTGCTTGTTTTGGGTTCGTGCGTTGTTTGCTCGGTCCTCTCGCAGGTACTCTCCGGTTTGGGGAAAGGTTTCCGCGCTTCTTTCCCAACAGGTGATAATGGAATTGGTAATTTAGTTCCACATCGTGTAAGAGGTGATATCACGAGGTGTAGATAATTGAGATTGGTTCAGGTCTTACATATGAATTCTCTTTTGCACCTTATGGGTCAACTCTTTTTAACATATGTTAAATACTAAATTTAATTAACTTAACATATTTTTTAAGTTATAATTATAAATAATATAATAATACTATTAAAATATTTTTTGTTGAGATCTTCAAATAGAATCTAATATTGAATATATTTATTAGTATTTTTTATTAGATTCATTTGATTAATAAAATAATATTTGAACAATTTGACAAAAATTAATAGAATAACATCAAACTTTTTCAAATATCGAAACCAACAACAACATTGAGTCTACACGCTACAACAATATTGAAATTAAAAATGCTTAAAGAAGTACAATAACATTGAAATTCAAAGCTAAACGTTAATGTATATGAAATATTATAAATAATATTATCTATACGTTAATGTATATGAAATATTATAAATAAGATATATAATATTATAAAATATTAAACAATATAAATAATATTATAATATAGAATATTATAATATTATCTCAGTAAATAATATTAATAATATAACGTTAATGTATTTGATTATATTAAATGGTTGTGAAAAAAATAAATTTATGTAGAAATAAATAATGGTTGTTTATTATTTGAGAATTGATGGATTGAAGATGTAAAATTTTGAGGATAGCATCATAGAGAAATATTTTTTGTTGAGTCCTCAAATTGAGGAAAATTTTGAGGATGGGTTGGAGATGACCTTATGATCTTCGTAAGAACGATCTCGCAGAGGTCCATTTAGGATCTGGGTTGTGGCCACAAATAACAATGCGGCACCTATGGGGCAACGTCCTAGTGTATTTTGGAGTGTGTCCAACACGATATAGTTAAGAACACACTATGACAAACTTATAAAAAAGGGAAATAAATAATTTGTGAGACCTTCGATGGCTGCATGAGCTTGAAGAGGCGGCACTGCTCCGGCGGTCCGAGGACCGGCGGGATCTTCATCCTCCTCCAGTCCAAGCTGACCAGATCCACGGACGCCGAGTAGTCCCTCACAAGCCTCTCCGCATAGATCTCCTCCTCCTCTCCTCCTCCACCACCACTACTAATTGATCTCCTCTTCATTGCAACCCTCTTCTCCATGCTCAGCCTCCTCCCCTTCCTCTTCCTCCCCCTCGCCACCACCGCATTGGACACGTCCGCGTCCGGGCTGAGCTTGTATATGTTCTCCAGCACCGCCGCCATCTCGTTGTAGTCCAAGTCATGCTCACCTCCTCCTCCTCCTTGCTTCTTCTTCTTCTTCTTCTCCTCCTTCTTGTGCGTCTTCCTCGCCGGAATAACCTTCTTCTTGGGCTGGTCGACCACCACCGGGACGGTGGCCGACCGCTGACCGGCTTCCGAGGTGGGGCACCTGCCGGCGGTCCGGTCGGTCTTGAAGGCGACGACGGCGGGCCCGGACCGGCCGGGCGGGCGCGATCTCCGGCGGGCCGTGCCGACCGGGGCGGTTCGGGAGGCTGAGCTCGGGACTGCGACTACTCCCATGCCACAAAAATAAAAATTGGAATTTTCTTTTTCTTTTTTCTTTTGTTTGTTGACGGAGAGGAAGTGAGCTACGAGTATTATACTGGCGGGAGAAGGAATGACGCAAATGGGGGGAGGGATGAATCTGATCCGACGGCTGAGATGGTTTAAATTTGGGGATGGATGGCTGGGAAGGGGAGGCGTGGAGGGAGAGGGAGCTGGAGAAGATGGGTGGGTGGCGGTGGTGCCACGTGGTTGGTGTTAGCTAGTCCTCGTCGGACTTTTGGGTTGTTCTTGGGGGCGCCCCTGTGGTTCCCTCACGTTCATGGACCTCAAACCATTGGGCTGTCAAATTTTTCTCAACCATGAAGAGAACCAAGTTGGTGTCTCAAATAAGACTTTAGCTTGTATTCTTGTTTTATATATATACTAGTCATAACTCGTGCCCTATGGGCACGGTTCATTTAAGGTATTCCCCTTCAAAATCTTGGACCCCCAATTTTAAACGAACAATAATAATTATGAGGCCCCCATCAAATATTAAATTCCAACCACTGCTGGATGTGAATTTTCTTTGGATTTTTCATAAAATCCCACTCTCAATAATGCTCATCCACAACCATTATGAGTGCAAATCCCACTCTTTGGATTCCCCATAAAACCCCGCTCTCAATAATGCTCATTCCCCATAAAACTCCACTCTCAATAATGCTCATCCACAACCATTATGAGTGCAAACCCCACTCTTTGGATTCCCCATAAAATCTCACTCATCCACAACCGTTGATTCACCAAGATTAAATCCCAACCACTCTTTATCTTGGCACAGTCAGCCCTAGGATTCAAAAACCTTTGTGTTTTGTATAAGATATATATATATATATATATATATATATATATATATATATATATATATATATATATATATATATATAAAGAAAGAAAGAAAAATAACATATATATATATATATATATATATATATATATATATATATATATATATATATATATAAAGAAAGAAAGAAAAATAACATATATATATATATATATATATATATATATATATATATATATATATATATATATAAAATATATATATAAAGAAAGAAAGAAAAATAACATATATATATATATATATATATATATATATATATATATATATATATATATATATATATATATATATATAATATATATATATATAAAGAAAGAAAGAAAAATAACATATATATATATATATATATATATATATATATATATATATATATATATATATATATATATATATATATATATATATATATATATATATATATATATTTCTTTCTTTATATATATATATATATATATATATATATATATATATATATATATATATATATATATATATATATATATATATATATATATATATATATGTTCTTTTTCTTTCTTTCTTTATATATATATATATATATATATATATATATATATATATATATATATATATATATATAATAATAATAATAATAATAATAATAATAATAATAATAATAATAATAATAATAATTAGTGATTATAAAGGATGTTCGATCTTAGAGCAATAACCAACGTCTCTCTATTTGAATAGACAGAGTTCATCTGGTTAAAGGACGCTCCAACAAAGATGAAGTCGTGCCTCCATAAAGCGGTTCGGGGATGTCTTTAGACGCTGGACAGATTTGAGATGTTGTTCATACAACATGGGTGTGTCTTGTGCACGAATGATGGTGAATCAAGGGATCATATGTTTTTCTAGTATAGATTAGGATGGCGCTCCAAAAAACATCAACAAAACTAGACAAAAATACCTACACATGGATATTACGACGTTGCGAATCCAACAACGCTGGTCTCACTGGGATCTCATTAGCATGTAAAAAATAATTACAAGGATCCTATAATAATTAATGATTTAAAACAATTAAATTCTCTCTAGTAATATGATGTTAATAATAATAATAATAATAATAATTAAGTGATAAGTTGAAATTAATCTATATATAAAGTAATTTGAGATTTGTTCATAACCCATCATGACTTAATCTAAAGTAAATAATATGTGCATGAAATACTCTTTTTTTTTCTTTATATATATATATATATATATATATATATATATATATATATATATATATATATATATATATATACTATTTGAAGGATTATGCAATAAATAATTTTTTTTTGGGTGGGGGAGGGGGTGGTTGTTATTACAAACTTCACATAATATTTGAGAACCTAGTCTCTGTTTTCTCCTTCCTCTTCTGTTTTTAAACAAAGAAAGGAGAAGGCGGGGGGGGGGGGGGGGGGGGGGGGGTTGGGGATCTGGTCTGGCAGGGGATCAAGGCTTCTTCGACGAGGGTGGCGCGTCGGGGCCGTACGCGGAAGGTCGCCAGGACATAGGGGCAACCGAGGACGACCTTGATGGCGGCTTCGGCGAGTACAGAGGGAGGCCCCACTGCTGCCGCCATGGCAACTTATACTATTGCTAGTTCCTCTGATCGACGTCGGGTTGGGTTGCATAGGCGGGGGTCGGTGGCAAGCACGACGGTACGGTCGTGGGGCCGAGGCGGCAACATCGAGAGCTTTCGGCCGCTGTTGCTGCTAACTCTGCTTTGCAGTCGGATGGATACTGACGACGACAATGATGAGGATGAGTGATGATGATGGTTGTGGGTGTTGCTAGGGATAGGAAAAAAAATCAAAGGATGAGAGGATTTAATAGAGAAGAAGAGTGGAGAATGGGGGGGGGGCATGGCCATGGCAGCGAAGGGGTATCGGGCCTTGTTGTGTGCACAACACAGTACACAGTAGGGGGGTTACAATTCATCCTTCTATTGCTCATTCAGTCAATCTAGTCGGCACGTTTATGGTCAAACCTGGAAAGTCACATTGGAAAGCAGTAAAGAAGATTTTTCGTTATCTGAAGGGAACAATAAAAGTGAGACTTGTTAATGTAGGTGGAGATACTTCTTTCGAAGTAGCTAGATACTCCTGTTTGCAAAAACAAAAGTGCTTCTTTACAATCTAGAAAAAAGAAAGTACAAGAGTACAATTTATTTCTGGAGAAGTACAACTATATGAATCTGATCAGAAGACGATCACTTTATCCCTTGGACGATGTGCTGTCGAAGAACAAAGTCTTTAGAGAGTGCTGCAGCAAGTGCGCAGGAGATTATGATCATTAGTGATGCTTTGCAAGTGATTTGAAACTCTATTTATAGAGTTCTAGAGATAACTGTTAAGTAGTTATCCTGATTGGCGCACGATGCAAGTGGCGCGCCATTCACCCCTTGACGCGAACGGTTAGTTTAACTGCTTGGACGCATGGCATGCTGTGATTGATATGCGCTTGGTCATGGGCAGTGTCACGTACACGTTCTTCGAGATTAGTGGCATGTGTGCCATATAATCTAACTACTTTAATATGATTTGATAAAACACCCGCTGCTGGGTGGCGCCATGCGCTACTTGCTAAGTGGCGCTAGGTGCTAACTACTGTTTAGTGTTTCACTGATTAATATAATACTAATGATCATCTCGTGCCAACTGCAGATGGCGCAAGACAAATGTTCATCATTTATAGCAGATCTGACATGTCTGACAAAATCTCCTCGAGCACCACGCGCTCGAAATTCGAACGGATTTTCTCGACTGACGTGCTGTTAGTCATGATGATAACTGTTTAGCTTGTAACGTCCCAATCCCAAAATACATAGGACTAGGAACGTAGACATGCTAGCCGTATAATAAATATACGTAAGTTGTAAAATATAGTAAACCATGACACACTAAATTTCATCCACAAAATAAATAAATAATGATATAAAATCAACTTTGAATTGTTATTTATACAAACGTTGTGTGGAGACAAATCTACTACCAACTATTTAAATGAGAAGAAAAATACATGGAAAGAATTTAATAAAAGTAGCGAGGACGACCCAAGAGCAATCATCTTCAAAAGAAATGGAGAAGATCATGGCCTTGGCTAGAGCACCTGCAAAAAGTCACAAACACACACCTGGAGAAATCACTAGGTCCTCAGAGGGACGTAACAAGATACAGGAAGAACATGCCATATAACTGAATATAAACTGCTCAATAATAATAAGTGAAATCGGATCATTACATGGTCCAATACCCCACCTTTGAATTATCGTTCCATCCCCCCAACCAAACAAGGATAGGAGACGGCACCCTAATCCATGATAAAGTATCTTTCCAGACAATGAACCAATATAGTATCCGAACCACAACAAGGTTTAGTACATTCTCATCGAAGTAGTGAACCACACCTACAACCAAACAAGGACAATGTATGACAAACTATTTTGCGACAAGTTACTGTCCCAAGCCGCAATCAGATATAAGTACCCAAACCAAAAGTACCTATACCTAATGGATAAGGTAGCCTAACCATTCTATGTGAATGTAATTTTAAGAACAAACCTCCAACGCATGGACTCTCTGGCTAAAATGGGATCAGCATAGTCCCCACTTGGGGCACCAGGGGCCTCAAGCATAACCGTTCCTCGAACGTCAGTGACCAGCAATAATATAAAGGGTCGTCAATCCGCATCTCCGGTGGAGCGTACGGTCACAAAGGTAAAGTGCATAGTAGCCCATACACTAAGGATATGTCCTCCCCACCTATGCCTATATTTTATTTTCACAACACATAACCTCTGCTAACCGCTAAGTCAAACTAGTCATGCAATACTATTAGCGGTTAACCCTATCGCACGACTTATACGTACCGGTGGCCAGCCAGTCACGTATGTCCGAGTTTTATATGCGACTCGCGACTTCGTGACACAAACGTGTAAATGCCTATGAATGCAACTCAACAAAATGGTGGTCCCTTAATCTAGGTTTATTGTGCATAAAAATATAGTTAATTAACAGGAAATAGATTTTAAGCAACGGATTTGCATCTAAATACAACTATGTAACACAGTTCAATTTGCAGGAAAGAAATAATAACAAATGCATGCAAAATATGAGCTCAAGTAAATAGACAGCAAATGACAAGGTATCTTGCCTGGTAGTGACGTCTGTGTGGTACAATGATCATAGTGGCACGAAATTTGACTTCATTGTTATAACTATGCAAGACGGTCTCCGATGATGGCATGGTCTGTTCCATCGGGTCCACAAGAATCAATTTAGCTAGGAATGACATAAAGGGTACAAAATTGACGAGAGAATAGGAATAATGGCTTAGTCATGGACATAAGGATAATCAAGAAAAATTGGATAAATAATATATATACGATTTTTAGAAAACTATTTATAATACTTGAAAAATATATATTAGTAAAATATGTTTTAGATAAATATTTAAAAACATAAAAATCACTTTGCAAAAACTTAAAGTTTGTCAAAATATGATATTTAGATAGGAGCTATGTTTTTATTAGTAAAAATAATATTTAATAAATACATAAAATATGGAAATCCCGATTTAGGCTAAAATTCTATGTTTTGTAATGATAAATTTTTGATAGCAAACTATATTTCATTAATGAAAATATTTAGATAAAACGTTTGGAAACATATTAGGAATTTATTTTAGGCAACTAAATTTTAGATAAAATACTATGATAATATTTAGATCAAATATCACAAAAATAATAATAATATTAGGCTTTGAAATCCAGTTTGAAATTACATATAGGGTCAAGTCCAATAACTTATTTTTGTTACAAAATAGTTTGAAAATACATTTCAATTTATTTATACTGGTATTTACTAAAAGTAATAATACTTATAATACAAAATTTATACATAGTAATATGCTAAGAGAAAAATATCAGTTAACTACCAACTGTATGATACTGTCTAGTACTGCATCCATAGAGCACAACATAACAAAAGTAAAAAAACCCAAAAAATCAACAAACAATAAAATAAAAGAATAAGAAATATAGAATAACCCAAAATCAATCAGCAGAGTTGTCCCCTTTATTTTGAGAGAAGGAGAGAGTGTTTTTATTCTTCTAAAAAAATGGTAGTGTTCCAAAGATGAACAAAGTATAGAAAGTGTAGTGCCCCGTCCCTACATCGTGCCCCGTACTCTGTCCACGGGGTGCGCGAGAAAGGAACACTGTTGCTATCGATTCGGTCGGGACCGATAGGTCGGGATCGGTCGAGTCGATCGAACGGGAACGGTTGAATTAAGATCCATTCCTCGTTATGGAATGTCTTCTTCGGAACCAAGTCCCATATTCAGCGGGTTGCGCCTCGAGGATTGACTCTGCGGCTGAGTCGGGAGAGACCTCCCGTTGCTCTGCTTTTTACGCCGCTTGCGTTGGTTTTGGCTTTGTTTTCTGAATGCGCTTTCGTGAATGTTTTCGATGGTTTTCATGGCTTGCATTTCGAACTCGCATTTCCTATCGAAACTCCTTGAATAATGCAGTGTTCTAATCGGTTGCTTGTGCGATTTCAGGTAATCGCGTAGGCGACGTCTAGCGCGACCAACAAGTTCTTCCGCCGAAGTGAACTCAAGGTGAGTGGCTGACCCTTCTCTTCTCGACCCCTTCTTAAGTAAATCGATAGTGTTGTTGCGAAAGAAAGAATGAATGCAAGGGCACGAGCACGGTAAAATGATTAAGTTTCAAAGAGAACGAAGGCTACACCTTAATAACTGAATAATATCTTAACTCGGTCATTGGACAACTTGTCGACAAGGAGAAAGTTTCCTCGAGCGATAACCCGGGGCCACGGGATCGACTCGGTCTAGGAGAAAACACGGTATAGCTGTGCTGGATGATAGCACGGGTTAAGCGGGGACTTGCAGCGGGGCTCGCTACTTGCGCTGCAAGGGCCCCGGCTAACAAAGCTATAAGTCCAGGATGGCTTGTGGTGTCAGTGACCAACCACACGTAATATTGCACTTGGCATGAAAAATGATAACAATTGACAGGGAAGAACATGGTAAGTCTCATAAGGCGCGGCGCGGCCCGCCGTGGGTAAGTTCCAACGTGAATTACATTATGCTTGTCATTTCTCGCTTGAAATTTATTAGGATGGTTAGAAACATTCATGAACTAAGTCATATAAACTCATTCAACCAAATGAGAGCTTGGAACTTAACTTGCCACGCACCAGTACAAAGTGTAATGTACTGATCCTCGCTCTCCACGCAGGTACCCCGAACCACGAAGGGCGTGCCACCTAAAATCCCAAGGCGGCGTGGACACTTTGAAGCCTCGTCCGTGCAAAGGCTTGTTCTGGATTCCTTTTGAAGAAGACCCGCACTCAGTCCAAAAGAAGATGGCGGCTCGACTCGCCTCGATAGCAGGTGGAAAGAAAGATGTTATATTTTGCTTATAAAAAGGGGATGTAATGTATGGAACGACTATCTTATCGGCGTTCATTTTGTAAGTCGAGTCATGTTGTAGCCCGCGCGGCAATGATTGTAAAGGAGTCTATGTAAAGTTTTATTATCATCAATGAAAAAGGCTATTTCTATTTCAAATGTGTCATTCAATTTCTCTGCGTACTCTAACTTGACGTTGTGTTTCGGATAACCTTATAACTATGCCTTGTGCGATCGCAACTTAGGTTCGCACGACATCACGCCCGGGGGACGACTATCGATTCTACGGAATCGGGGCGTGACATAATGGTATCAGAGCACGGCTTTACATCCTTTGGCCTCGCGTCTAGAGTTCTAAACCTTTGACCTCGTATCGATGAGATAATTGTTCCATACAATGAGTCCGTAATAATTTATGACTGATGCGTTTGCCTTCGTATCGCAGAAGTGACGGAACCCACGGCCGAGCACGAACAGAGCGCCTCAAGCGGCTCTAGTAGTTCGCATCGTCCGCAGGCCGGACCTTCTAACGATACAATCGAAAGGATGCTGCGCATGATGGAGGCGCAGCGAAACCAGTCCGAGAACCGGCATCAGCAGGTAGAGGAACGACAGGCCCAGTTCGAAGCTCGCCTTGATGCACATGCCAAGCTTCAGCAAAAGCAGTTAGATACCCTGCAGCAGATCGTCCAGACAATGGCGGCCAACAGAAATTTTGTGACTGCACCCACCATCACCGCACCTGCTGCCACCGTGCCGACGACCCAACCCATTGAAGTCGATACGGAGGAGACCGAGCGTCAACCAGCGGCACCAAAAAAGTACAACTTTGAAGTGTCAGAATTCAAAAAGGCGTGCCGCACTTCCTTCAGCGGTACCGAAGGCCCTTCCATGGCGATAGACTGGTTGGAGGAACTGGAGGATCACTTTGAGCTACTTGGCATTGAAGAATCTAAGCAAGTCGCCTGCGCACAACTTCAACTACGGTTGAACGCGCACGACTGGTAGGGTATACACAAGCGAGCGATCCGACCGGACAACACCACCGCACCGATCTCTTGGGCCACGTTCCGTAAAGCTTTCGAAGTCCAGTACCTTCAGTAAGCCGTTCTTCAAGCGAAGGAGAATGAATTCATGCAGTTGAAGCAAGGGAGCAGGACAGTGGAACAGTACGCCGCAGAATTTAATAAGTTGTCTAAGTTCGCTGGCCAGTTTCTGCCTACTGAAGAGTGCCGTGTGCGAAGGTTCGAAGTGGGTCTGCGACACTCTATCGGTGCGCATGTCGGCGTCCCGGAGTACAAGACCATGGGCGAGGCTCTGAACCACTCTCTCCGTCTTGAGAGCCTGCATCCTTCCGGTGCTGCCGACGTTGTGCGTCACTCAAATCACAAACGTCCTAGCTATACGGGAGGCAACAATTTTGCGTCAAAGCGTCCAAACAACGGCAGCTACAAGGGACAGAACCCATCTCCTCCCTGCGCCAAGTGCAACCACTACGGGCACGCTGAAAGGGACTGTGCTGTCTTAGACGGGGGATGCTTCTTTTGCGGAAAAAGGGGGCACCAAATGGCGGATTGCTGGGCTCGGAGACAAAATTACAATGCACCACCACGACAACACCGTCAAGAGAATCGAGGGCAAGCGCCTCGACCTCCTCCGCCCACTCAACCCGCACCACAAAATGGCCGAGACCGTCGCCCCAACACTCAGGGCCGCGTCTACGCCATGACTCGAGACGAAGCACTGGCATCAGATACGGTAGTGTCAGGTATACTAAAATTCAATAATGTGCCTGCTCGTGTCTTATTTGATTCAGGCGCTTCACATAGTTTTATATCGGCGGACTTTGCCGTCGAGCACAAATTTCCTGTAATATCATTAGATCTCGACCTTAGCGTAAGCACGCCTTCGGGCACACCAATTCTCACAAACTTAGCTTGCGCCGGCGGGATTATCTGTATCGGCGGTCAAAAGATCGGTCTAGATGTGATAGTTCTAGACATGAAGGACTTTGACATCATTCTGGGAATGGACTGGCTCGGGCCGTGCAACGCAACCATAGACTGCGCTGAAAAGAGGGTCACATTCTGCATGTCAGGAGTGCCTAAATTCTGCTACTCGTTTGGTGAGGCGTCACCGACCTGCATGGTGATCTCCGCAATATCTGCTCGACGGATGCTGTATTCCGGGTGCGAAGGCTATCTAGCTTCCGTTCGAGACATACGACAGGATGGTGCAAACGCGGGTCTGACCGACATTGTGGCAGAATTCCCAGACGTGTTCCCGGACGAGCTACCCGGCATGCCGCCCGATCGAGAAATAGAGTTCACCATCGACACATTCCCCGACACCCGGCCGATCTCGAAGGCTCCGTACAGAATGGCCCCTGCAGAATTGAAAGAATTGAAAGCACAACTTCAGGAATTGCTAGAAAGAGGGTTTATCCGTCTGAGTGTCTCGCCGTGGGGTGCGCCCGTGCTATTCGTGAAGAAGAAGGATGGATCGATGCGACTCTGCATCGACTATCAAGAATTGAACAAAGCCACCGTCCGAAACAAATACCCCCTGCCCCGCATCGACGACTTGTTCGACCAGCTCCAAGGTGCAACGGTGTTTTCGAAGATTGATCTACGATCGGGTTATCACCAACTCAAAGTCAAGCCAGATGACGTGCCGAAGTCTACCTTTCACACTCGTTACGGACACTACGAGTTCTTGGTAATGCCGTTCAGTCTGACAAATGCCCCTGCCGTCTTCATAGATCTAATGAATCGGGTGTTCCGTCCGTTCGTTGACAAGTTCGTAGTAGTCTTCATCGACGACATCCTCGTCTACTCGAAGGATCGAACGCAACATGCAGAGCATCTGCGGACGGTACTCCAAACCCTTCGAGAGAATCAGTTGTATGCGAAGATGAGCAAGTGCGAGTTCTGGCTGAACAGCGTCTCATTCCTTGGGCACATCATCTCCGCCGCGGGCATCGCAGTCGATCCGAAGAAAGTCGAGGCAGTTGCTGATTGGAAATGGCCCGCATCAGTTAGCAAAATTCGAAGCTTCCTAGGCTTGGCGGGATACTACCGACGCTTCGTGAAGGACTTCGCGAAGATTGCATCGCCGTTGACTCGCCTCACCCAGAAAGGAGTCGCATTCAAGTGGTCAGACGACTGTGAAGCTTCCTTCCAGGAGCTCAAACAATGGCTCGTTTCGGCCCCGATACTTGCTCTTCCTGAAGGGACGGAGGGATTTCAAATCTTCAGCGATGCTTCTGGCCAGGGCTTGGGGTGTGTGCTCATGCAGCGGGATAAGGTGATATCTTTTGCTTTCCGGCAGTTGAAGCCGCACGAGAAGAACTACCCCACGCACGACCTAGAATTAGCGGCGATTGTGTTTGCGTTAAAGCTGTGGCGTCACTATCTCTATGGCGTGGCGTGCAGGATTTATACGGACCACAAAAGCCTTAAGTATCTCTTCACCCAGAAAGAATTGAATTTGCGGCAGAGGCGATGGCTCGAGCTGATCAAAGACTATGACTTATCAATCGACTACACGCCGGGCAAGGGAAATGTGGTAGCGGATGCGCTGAGCCGGAAGTACTTGGCTTCATTATGTATCAACAACCGACTGCTGCGTGACTTGGAAGGAATGGGCATCGAGCTTCGAGTTCATTTTAGAGACGTGAAACTGGCGCAACTGCGGGTGGAACCGAGCCTACTAGAGAGGATCAAGTCTGCACAGAAGGACGACCCCTACCTGGAGAAGATGCGGAAGCTGATATCGACAGGAAAAGCGTCTGACTTTGCAGAGGACGAGTCAGGAGTGTTGCGCGTGAAGGGACGACTATGCGTACCGGACAACGTAGAACTCAGAAAAGAGATAATGACGGAGGCACACTATGCAAAATATTCCTTGCATCCTGGCAGCACCAAGATGTATAAGGACCTCCGCGTTGTCTTTTGGTGGCACGGCATGAAGAGGGACGTAGCGCTCTTTGTGTTAAAATGTATGGCCTGTCAGCAAGTCAAAGCCGAGCACCAGCGACCGGGCGGGGAGATGCAGAACCTTGCCATTCCAGAGTGGAAATGGGATCACATCACTATAGACTTCGTTGTTGGCTTGCCGAGGACGCCGCGGGGAAATGACGCCGTCTAGGTCATCGTCGATCGACTAACCAAGTCAGCGTACTTTATCGCCATCAAAGTTACTTGGAGCGTCGACCGCCTTGCTCAGATATATCTTGATGAAATAGTTCGGCTGCACGGGGTCCCAGTTTCTATCGTCTCGGATCGGAATGGACGGTTCGTAGCACGTTTCTGGAGTAGTCTACATTCAGCACTGGGGACCAAGTTGAAGTTCAGCTCAGCTTATCATCCTCAGACTAATGGCCAAACAGAGCGGGTGAACCAAATTCTCGAAGACATGTTGCAACTCTGTGCTATCGACTTGAAGTCAAGTTGGGACGTCCATCTACCGCTGGCCGAGTTTGCATACAACAACAGCTATCAGTCCAGCATCCAAATGGCACCGTATGAAGCTTTGTACGGCCGGAAGTGTAGATCGCCCATTTGCTGGGATGAAGTCAGGGAACGGCAGATACTTGGTCCGGAGCTGGTGGAGCAGACTGTGCAGAAGGTCAAGTTGATACGAGAAAGATTGAAGATAGCACAAAGTCGGCAGAAAAGCTATGCCGACACGCACCGACGTCCCCTCGAGTTCTCGGAAGGCGACCATGTATTCCTGAAGGTGATGCCTATGCGTGGAGTGTCCCGGTTCGGTGCGAAAGGAAAGTTGAGCCCAAGATTTGTTGGTCCGTTCGAAATATTGAAGCGAGTGGCCCCGGTAGCTTACCAACTCGCCTTGCCGCCGGCATTATCAGAGGTACATGACGTCTTCCACGTCTCGCAATTACGGAAGTACGTACACGATCCGGGGCATGTGGTAGAGTTGGATAAGCTGGACCTGAAGGCGGACTTATCATATGTCGAAGAGCCGGTACAAATCTTGGAGCGCAAGGATAAACTTCTCCGCAACCGTGTTGTTCCTCTAGTCCGCGTCCTCTGGAGAAACCATTCGGTCGAGTCGACATGGGAGCTTGAGTCTGAAATGAAGGAGAAGTTCCCTTCATTGTTCTCGTAGAGGTAGGTTCTATTCTTAAGTTTCGAGGACGAAACTTTTTCTTAGTTGGTTATGGTGTAGTGCCCCGTCCCTACATCGTGCCCCGTACTCTGTCCACGGGGTGCGCGAGAAAGGAACACTGTTGCTATCGATTCGGTCGAGACCGATAGGTCGGGATCGACCGAGTCGATCGAACGGGAACGGTTGAATTAAGATCCATTCCTCGTTATGGAATGTCTTCTTCGGAACCAAGTCCCATATTCAGCGGGTTGCACCTCGAGGATTGACTATGCGGCTGAGTCGGGAGAGACCTCCCGTTGCTCTGCTTTTCACGCCGCTTGCGTTGATTTTGGCTTTATTTTCTGAATGCGCTTTCGTGAATGTTTTCGATGGTTTTCATGGCTTGCATTTCGAACTCGCATTTCCTATCGAAACTCCTTGAATAATGCAGTGTTCTAATCGGTTGCTTGTACGATTTCAGGTAATCGCGTAGGCGACGTCTAGCGCGACCAACAAGTTCTCCCGCCGAAGTGAACTCAAGGTGAGTGGCTGACCCTTCTCTTCTCGACCCCTTCTTAAGTAAATCGATAGTGTTGTTGCGAAAGAAAGAATGAATGCAAGGGCACGAGCACGGTAAAATGATTAAGTTTCAAAGAGAACGAAGGCTACACCTTAATAACTGAATAATGTCTTAACTCGGTCATTGGACAACTTGTCGACAAGGAGAAAGTTTCCTCGAGCGATAACCCGGGGCCACGGGATTGACTCGGCCTAGGAGGAAACACGGTATAGCTGTGCTGGATGATAGCACGGGTTAAGCAGGGACTTGCAGCGGGGCTCGCTACTTGCGCTGCAAGGGCCCCGGCTAACAAAGCTATAAGTCCAGGATGGCTTGTGGTGTCAGTGACCAACCACACGTAATATTGTACTTGGCATGAAAAATGATAACAATTGACAGGAAAGAACATGGTAAGTCTCATAAGGCGCGGCGCGGCCCGCCGTGGGTAAGTTCCAACGTGAATTACATTATGCTTGTCATTTCTCGCTTGAAATTTATTAGGATGGTTAGAAACATTCATGAACTAAGTCATATAAACTCATTCAACCAAATGAGAGCTTGGAACTTAACTTGCCACGCACCAGTACAAAGTGTAATGTACTGATCCTCGCTCTCCACGCAGGTACCCCGAACCACGAAGGGCGTGCCACCTAAAATCCCAAGGCGGCGTGGACACTTTGAAGCCTCGTCCGTGCAAAGGCTTGTTCTGGATTCCTTTTGAAGAAGACCCGCACTCAGTCCAAAAGAAGATGGCGGCTCGACTCGCCTCGATAGCAGGTGGAAAGAAAGATGTTATATTTTGCTTGTAAAAAGGGGATGTAATGTATGGAACGACTATCTCATCGGCGTTCATTTTGTAAGTCGAGTCATGTTGTAGCCCGCGCGGCAATGATTATAAAGGAGTCTATGTAAAGTTTTATTATCATCAATGAAAAAGTCTATTTCTATTTCAAATGTGTCATTCAATTTCTCTGCATACTCTAACTTGACGTTGTGTTTCGAATAACCTTATAACTATGTCTTGTGCGATCGCAACTTAGGTTCGCACGGCATCACGCCCGGAGGACGACTATCGATTCTACGGAATCGGGGCGTGACAGAAAGGAGAAGAGAAGAAGGAGCCGAAGAGAAAGAAAGAAAAGGGAGAGTCCGGGGAAGTAGAGGCGAGAGAGAGAGGGAGGTCGGACGCACCAGTGGAGGCGATCTCCGGAGCTCGGAGGCGACCCGGAGGAGGACTGCGGTCGAGAACGGGAGCGAACGCCGGTGCTGGAGTAGGGCAGCGGGCGTGCGAGCGTTTGCCGGCTACCAGTTCGGGTCTGCGATGGTGTGCTGGACCCACTGTCGACGACGCGCAAGATCGGTGGCGATGGGCGCTCGGTCGTTGTAACCACCACTTTTCTAAAACAAGGATAATTTTAAACTTTTGTAAAATTAATCATTTAATAATAGGTTTAAATAATGTTATTGATTTATTGGTAAATTTTGATTATTTTTAATATCATTAAATTAGTTTTTTGTGATTTTGTCCTTTTGCTAGTGTAACCTTAGAGCTGCTTAGCCTAGAGACTAACCATGACCATGGAGGCCTAACCCATGTGATTATATTAGCTAATTACCACTTTTTAGACTAAAGGTATTTTGGTCATTTTTTATATTTTAATATTTTGGGAATTTTATATATTTAATATTAATTTTACGAGATTTGTTTAGTTGGGTTTCAGTTTCGTCTCGTTCCGACTTGTGTTAGTGATCCGGGTAGCTTAGACTCTAGACGGGACCCCGAGATTAGTTAGTCATGGCCCACAAATTCTACTAATTAAGTTAGTAAGTTTAGACTAATTCTACTTGTTAAATTGGTTAAGTTACAGGCTTAAATTTAATCATTTTGATCCCAAACTTGAACCTAACTTAAAATTAACCAAGAAGGATAAGTAGGGGCCTTATTGGGCTTTCCCTAAGGCCCAAATAGGGTTAGATGGCATGTCACGACCCGCACCCGCTTTTTGGACGCGAGCTCGTGAGCAAGCCAGCTACGTATCGAGCGAACTCCAGCCCGACTCGAATACATAAACGCTGTCAAGGCTATGGTATACTGCCAAATCATGGCAAACAAATCTATATCTCAATCCACAATAATAATATGAAACATGAATGAACACTATGGGTCGTGGTCTGCAGCCCACTAGCATAAATGCCCGATAAGACTCTAAAGGAAATAACAAGAGTCTAAAACTGAATCAAGAAACATGATAACTCATGATAAGGTATGAAAGCACGAGCGGACAATAAGCACGATAATGATATCTGAATCCCGCAAGAATCGTAAATCCTCCGCCATCCAGAACTACTAGCTAACTCCATGCAATCGCTAAACCTGAGGAGATCATCAGGTCCTCAGAGGACATAACAAGATACATAATATACATGCCTATCTAGCAGTTTTATCATGCATGAGAAAATAAACAAGAAGAAACAGAAACTCGACAAATGACTACGAACAGAAACACTAGAACAACTACGCATAATGAACTGTCGGATGAACGATAATCACGAGATCAATGAAAAAACCAAACCCTCATCCCGAGTGTGGACTCACGGGTTTGAACTAAACACTAACCCTCGTCCCGAGTGTGGACTCTCTGGTTAGTACTAACCCTCGTCCCGAGTGTGGACTCTCTGGTTAGTTCACGGTGAGGCACCCTCGTCCCGAGTGTGGACTCTCTGGTGCAAGTATAACATCCTCGTCCCGAGTGTGGACACACGGATGTAAACACCCTCGTCCCGTGTGTGGACTCTCTGGTGCAAGTCAAGTCAAGTCAAGTCATCACCTTCGTCCCGTGTGTGGATTCTCTGGTGCAAATAATCGTCATCCTCATCCCGAGTGTGGACACACGGATGTAAACAGATCAAGAATAACACCCTCGTCCCGAGTGTGGACTCTCTGGTGCCAAGGAAACAATATCAAGGGTTTAGCAGTTCAATTAGACGTACTCGTTCTATGATACGACACAAGCAAGGTACTGACGAGAAACTCAAAGTGTGAACCACAAGACCGAACATGAACACGGCTATATGTAATGGAAACAACTCAAAAGAATATAATACGAAGAGCACATGTTCATAACAATCAAAACTAGAAAATAAAATACAAAGCATGTAAATAAAACTGTAGAGGGAGGCAAGGTATACTTGCCTGGAGGTTGCACGCAGATCCCACAAAATATAGTCAACTGGTGAGCCAAATAAGTCCACATCTCACAACTGTCTCCGAAAGCTGAAACAAACATTGCCAACATTCTCAGAATAGTCAAATTAGCTAGGATTGCCTGTCCTTAAGTCCAATTCTGGACACATGGGCAAAACGGTAATTTTGGGCAAAAATGATGTTCGCCATTGGACCCGCTTTGCACCGAAAAGCGTGCCAGAGTCAACGATCTCTAAAGTCGTCAAACTACATGTCTACGGATCCGGTTTTTCGATACGAACCCAACCGTATGTCCAGAGTTGGATTCCAGCGGGCCGTGCACAAAATCACCCGTTGAGTCGGACTGTGGGGCCCGCAAAACGGCGATCCGGTCAACGGTCTCAGAATTGGACCAAACTTGACATTTAGTCTGTCCTAAAAACTGTTTAAGAACAATTTTTCTTCCAAGTTCGTGTCGGTTTGTCCAAATCCGTGTTAAGTCTTCAAATACCAGGACCTACCCAAGAATACAAATTAATATGTATAAAAATTAATATACACATTTGTACTCGTATATTAAGTATTTATCTGTTTTATACGTGCCTTGATCTTATTAATTAATCTCTTGAACATAATATATTATTTTATTACTATGGAATATTGTTATGTGATTTTAATTAGTTCTATGTGCTTTTAAGAGAAGATGAGGGGGTTAATTGTAAAAAATTACACATTATTTTCATGTGTTGTGTAGCCCACGTGTGTCAAAGAAGGATATCATGCATGGGATTAGTTTGTAAATGACAATAATAGAAGGGGCTATGTAAAAGTTCTTATAAACTCAATTGAATGAGTTATCCTGGAAAGAGAGTCTCGCATGGCATCGGAATCCCAACAATTAATGATGGCATACAGATCATCATTTTATACAAGGGTTGTCATTACTTCTCTAGCTTCTGGCCCATATAAATAACTTCTGGATTTGTTAATTATTCATCAACAAGATACTATATCTATCGCATTTTTTTGAAACTACATGAATATTAATGTCCTTCTCTTCTGTTTGTGTACAGTGCTTCTTCTTCTTTCTTTATTCCTATATATTTATTGCAAATGAAGTAATGCTCGACGTGTCTTCCCTTCTTCCAACTGTGAATAGTGCACAATATAGAAACAATTTATGGGCTGCTTCCAATGCATATATTATTTTATTTTACTCTTATTCTACTGTGTTTGCTCTTCCTAAGGATATTGGTAAAATCAGTTTTGGACAAACAAAGAAAATTCACCTCTGAAATTGCTGACGGACGTAGTTGTGCGTGCGCTCCGGAAAAGCGGCCGCGGCAATGTCGACTTGGCTTCCGATACACCGATGATCGGCGAAACTGTTGGCTCCGAGTTTGGGTTAGCGATCTTGTGGCTTGCACAGCCGTGAGGTTTGATCGAGTCTTCGGAGGTGGCGACTGGAAACTGTAGTTAGCGTGGCCAAGCATCTGCGTTCTGGGATGATGAACGTGGCATCGAGAACGGCTTCGAGGGGAGATGGGTCATTTTCTCCGTCGAGCTATTGTTTGGTTATATTTTATTTATTCGTAGATTACAAGCATGAGATATTAACAGAGAGTTTTCAAAATACTTATACGTATATATATAGAGAAAGAGGATCAAAGAGGATCCTACGTGCATGCGTCGAGTTTTACATAAAAGATAAGGATGGTCGGTAGTGCCTTATCATCACTGTATATGTATTTTATTTATTCATATCCTCTACTTTATGTGTTTGAATCATTTAGTATACCAAATATAACACATATATTTCGATATAGTGCAGGTCATTTAGTGGAGAGTGGATGGAATCTAATTTGGTTACTTTTTATTTGCTTACCTTAGAATTATTTTAGATTGGAATAGTTAATTAAAAATTTATAAATTCCAAAAAAATACATTTAATTCAAATAGAAAAATAAAAATAAAATTATTTTTAAAATTTCGGAAAGAGGGGTTACATGGCAGCCACATATAGGAGGGTTGTCCTTCCTTTCATTTTATTCCATCAAGCCTCCATTTTCTTTCGCAACTGTTCTTCCCCAAATTGAGAGCTTCCATCTTTGATTTGATCTCCAAATCCTTACATCCCTCCACCAAAACTTTCATCCAACCTTCTCATACTACCAAGGGAGGGTGCTAGCAAAGATTTGGAGCAAAGTACAAGGAGGTGTGTCATTTTTGGAAGATCTTCGTGTCGTAGCCGTGTCCTTGAGAGTATCATTGGGATTCCACTCCCAATAGGTAAAACCGACCCTTTAAATTAATTTTCTATGCATATTAGTTTGTTTTGAATCCATAGGATCCACTTCCATGCATGTACCCCCTTTAGATTCAAGTTTGAGGCCATTTGGAGCTCTCTTGAAGATTTTTGATATGTGTTTTGTGTCACACTTGATAGTTCCCAAATTAGGACACCCCATGTGTTTATTGTCTAATAGGATTAATTTTGTTTTAAATTCAGTTTTAGAATGGTTAGAGAGTGGATTGATCTTAGTTAGGATGGTTAGAATGAGTTTTATTTGGATACCTATGTTGGTATCCAAGTATCTTGGCCTACATGTGTTTCTTTTGTCCAAAACAACCCAAATTCGTCATAATATTCATCCACGTTTTTAGTAACCATAGCAACTTAGAAATGTCATAACTTTTAGCTCAGAACTCCGATTAATCTTTCATTTTTTTAGAAGAACCATATCGAAGTTAGATTTCCAAATATATATTTTAATAAGTCAAAATCATTCTAAAACTTTCTGTAAAACTATTTGAGTTTCAGCTATCCGAAAGACAAATGCGTTTCGATATTTTTGCGATTCCGGGAGCTTCCGGACACGAAAATATGATCCGTTTGAAGTTTCAGAAAGCTAACACGAAAGGCTACGACATACTTTAATCCTAGAACTTAGTAAAGGCCCAATTGGTATAGTATTGATTTTAAGTAGAAGAATGACTATACGATATAGGCATTTTATGTAACCTATGAGCCTATGTAGTATGGATATTAAATGAATGTATGTATCATAGGTTGTCGAGTATATGTATAATATAGTACATATATGTATATATATATTATTGTTAAGTTATATATGTTAATATGTTTGTTAGATGTTGGTTAGTAGAGGGTTAGATATGTTAGAGTTTGTTATATGTTAGTGTAAGTTATATTTGTTAGTATGAGTGTTAGTTAGATAGTAGAGGTTAGTATTTTGTTAGATATTTGATATGTTGTTAGATAGTTAGATATCTAGTATGTTAGATATTGATATATTAGTAGGTTATGTTAGTTTTAGATATTGGTACGTTAGCAAGTTAGTCTCTATAGGTTATATGTTAGATATTAGTTAAGATGTTATGTTAGTACATTAGATAGTTAGTTAATTAGATATTTGAGGGATATCTTGGTATCTCATGATACCAAGTTGGTATCTTAAGGTAAATATAAATTACCTTTACCTTCAAGGTAAATAATTAGTTTACCTTATGACCAAGGTATGGTATCACGATACCAAAGTAAGGTATAGAGATATCAATGTAAGGTATATGTTTACCCAAGTTAAGGTATTGAATTCCAACCAAGGTATTGGTATTGGGATGCCAATATGACCAAGGTTGATATGGTATCCTAGTGTTAGTGGGTTAGTGTCTAAGTGTTTGAGTTTGAGTAGGTGATGTTAGATTGTGGAAGGATATATATATATATATATATTTTTTTTTTTTTTTTTTTTGGGTTATATAATATCTATATATATTATGAGAGTATATAGATACAGGTTATGGTTCATAGTGAGGATATGTATATACTTGATATATGATATCTATATGTATGTGTTAGGATGGTACTATATGGGTAAGGATATATGTGGTATGTATATATATTAATATATCCTAAGTATCATAGATGTTGACCACTAATCTAAGTTTGACCAAAATCCTAGAAGCTCGACCTTGACTCCTAATTTAACCCAAAGGTGGACCATAGTTGACCTAGAGTTGACCATAGTTGACACGTTGACCAAAAGTCAACTGTAAGTCAACCTTTGACCCATTTTGACCTAGTTTGACTTAGTTTGACTTTCTGTGACCTAGTGTGACTTAGTTTGACTTGATATGACCTAGTTTGACTTAGTTGGACTGAGATTGACCTAGATTGCATATTATACATTAGAAAATCATGCTTAACTTTGTTTAAACCTAATTAACTTATAATATCTCATCTTTGGGTCTGTGAGATCATTCTGAGCATCGACCCTACTTGACAGTTCAGGACAGCAGGCGAGTACATTCTCTGATAGTAGTTCTTTGTCTTGATATCTTCTGTATCTGATTCATTTATAGTGTTTTACTTGATTCACGATGGTGCACGGACTAGTATTATCGGATTCCTGTCATGAGATATCATTCCTGGATTTTCTTGGGATACTGGTACTTGCTCGATCTTGTTCTTGTACTTGTATTGATACCGATTCCTGAGAAGGAGTAGCTACCTTCTTAGGAAATCCCGTGTCATGACGTGCTATGTCCGGATCTGTATACTATTCGGGAAAGGAGAGTTATTATAGGTTATGTGATCAATACCCCTTATGCATTTCTTTTACTACTTGTTTCATAGATCCACCCTTACCGCACGTGGAGTGTAGCCTGACCCGTTACTACTTGTTTCATAGCTTTCCATTTTGGCCGGACCGAGTTTCCACACTTGTAGCCGGCCATATGGAACAGCCTGATCCTGACCTATACCGATCATGCTATAATACTCGAGGCATATTTTACATTTATTACATCAGATAGATATATTCCTATTCAGTTCTACTTTCCTGCATGATACACCTTGGCATGATTTCCTGCTTTACATATCCAGTTATATTTCCATCTTGATATATTTATCTTGTATTCCATTGTGATTGTCTCTTACAGCATTTGTCAATACTATATAACTGTTGTTGGAGGTGTACTTGCTCATTTTCCTGACATGATAACTGTAGATGTTTACATAGTACATGTTGGCTGATTGCTCTACCTTTTACGGGTATGGACAGGATAGAGATTTTGATGAGACATTACTCTTGGTGCCAGTAGAGGATTTACCTCCTGCTTAGACTGTTAGATAGGTTTGACTGGACTTCGTTCCAGCTAGTATTTAGACTTATGTTATATGTTATATTTTGGATTCTTGTGTTATATCTTTAACTCTAAACTGTGTTGTGACTTCGCACATTTTTCAGTTTATATATTTCCATCATATCTTTATGATATTCGTGCCTATCTTTCTTAGATGTCTTGTGATTGAGTTGAGATTATATACCTCCGTGCGGAGAGGATAGGTACATATATATTGTGTCTAGACGCTATACTTTCTAGTAGACCTATATAGCGTTCTACCTCCGATTCTGCGGCGTAGGCTGGACGTACCCACGTGCTCGTGCCCCTAATCAGGGTGCGGGACGTGACACATTTTTGTGGTGGCCCATGCAGGTCAGAGTCGCAACTAATGCGATTTCTTAGTGGTGCTCGACTTAGAGTACTGCTACGAGCCTGCAGTTAGTATATAGGTTCTAGGTTATGATAGGAGTTACTCAATCACAGTTAGGACTTTTGAGAGATTCCTTGGACGACCCTTGAGAATCTTGTTGTGAACTTTAATTTGAATTCCTTTCCACTTATTTCTATTTCACCTTTACTCCTTGTTTTTGAGTTGGATTTTGATGGAATCATTGTTGATTTTGATTTTCATATCGAGATGAATGTTATGGCCTGAGTTACGGTATCTTCTGATGACATATGTTGATAGAAATAACAGGAAAGGTAAAACGTCTACTTGGTTATGTAACCTGGAGTTTATCGCAGCTATATTAGCCGACGTGGCAGAAATGTAAAGACCTGACTTCGGATGTACATATCTTGATTATGAGATTTAGGATTTCTCGCAGCTATACTAGTCGGCATAGCGAGGATTCCAAATGATATGATTATAGAGGTGCATGCCCCAGTTATGGACCCTACCGTTTATCGCTGCCTTGCTTACTAGCATGGCAAAGATTCTGAGTATCATGATTTTGGACAGACGCATATGATTATCAGATTGTATCTTGAGAAGGGTTCTAACATGTCATATCTATCGTTTTATTCCTGTTATTATAAATTCTGTTCCATTATTAATTAGCTTAGGAGTAAGGATACTTCCAGTTCTGTAGACCAGGTCCTTGTAGAGTCTCATTTTATTATAGGTTCTTCGTAGTGTGATGGCTTGGTGATTTGCAGTTGGTCTGTGTCCTTGATTAATTGTGTTAATAGTTTAGAGTATGGTTAGGAAGTAAGGTGTATAGTTTGATAATTAGATATAGATGAGAACCCTAGAGTGATTGATAAGTGTTAAGATAGGAGGTTCACCAGGAACCAGGATAGGAGGAGTATCCTAGTAGCCAGAGACAAGGTATCTCAAATGTTATAGAAGTTTAGGCACCAAAACAGTTTAGTGACTAGTTGGAGAAGAGGCATGAACAACCTAGTATAGGGGTACCATCTGTAGCCTCCCTTCCGAAATTGTTTGAAATATTTTTATTTATTTGATTTAAATGATGATTTTTATATTTTTATAAATAATTATTTAGTTAATTATTACGGTAGATGACTTTAGCCATGGTTGAGTTTTGAAGTAAGACGAATAGGGATCATGGCACGGATAGTACAATGACGTGCTTTGACTAGTGTTTAGTCATGGTAGGGAAATGCCGAGCCATAGGTGTGTTCTAACTAAGAAAACCAGGCCAAGTTGCGAGTTAATCCCTATAAAGGATTTAATTAGTTATTTATTAATATTTTGACTTTTAGGAAATTCGGTTATACTAAACTAGTCCGGACTGGGCCCAAACCGAGCCCAAGCCCGTGTAGGCTTATAGTGAGTCCTAAGACGTCCATGTACATTTATTAATTTTGATTGTCCAAATAGGCATTTCATATAAAGGATTTATAATATAGATAATATATATATATTTAATGTTATTGAATTGATATTCTATTTTTAGAGATCGGATAAACACCATACTTAACTACCCTTGTGCACTGGCGATATTTAGGCTATACCTGCAATTTCAAGTACATCTAGTATTGATTTACTGTATTTTGTTCTCCTACATTTTGTTATTATTATTGTTATGACAATTGATGTGTATATACATATATAATTATTATTGGTTACCTATTTTTATTAAATAAATAATAAGGGTTGCATATACTTTGTTTGTAACCCTATACTAGACAATGATAATCAAATAATGTTAAGATTTGGTTTTATTGCCTATTCATTCATATATAGGTATATATAGAGAAACACACACACACACACACACACACACACACACACACACACACACACACACACACACATATATATATATATATATACATGGAAATAAAGAAAACCCAAGTGTTGTACTATTCACTAACTCATTTCCTTCAAATTGAACACAACAAGCCCACAGCACAGGCCAATCCCAGGCCCGACCCCAAGTCCCCACAACCCAGCAGCCGAGCTAACCCGATTCCCTTTCGTCGGTACATATATGTACATATATATACGAAAGAGGGAGGAAGAGAACATCTCGATTCCAAAACCCTAACCCTAACACATCCTTCCCAAATCCAGCCTCCGTGCGTACCTTTCCCACACCTTGGCGACCACCCCGACGGCCCTGCACCATCGCCAATTCACCGGAGCCGACCGACCACGTGCCTGAACGAGCGCGACAGCAAGTCAGCAGCAGCAGCAGCAGTGCACGAACGGCCAACTTCACAGTTAAAATTCTTTCATGTTCTGCCATCGAATCTCTAACCAATTGGTTCGATAGAAGCACAACCTATAGGGATTTAAGTCCCGTCAAATATTTTGTAGGATGCAGCCCTAGATTGTCAGTTATATCGACTCAAAGTCGAGAAAAAATAGTCCAAAATAGAGCATTGGAAACAAACCAACGACACCACTTTGCACCCAATTTTATTCCAAACCATACACGATTTCACAGAACCACTTGAACAATAATATAGAAAACATATAGGACTTCAAAAATCAATTCGTAGTTTCGAAGTTCATTGTTTGTGTAAGGAGTAAACTGTTTGTAAAATCACAGAAAAATATACGAAATCTGTTTTGAAAAACCTTAAATTTCACCCGATACCACGTGCGTCCCGCCAAACCATGTGACGTAGTCACAAACCGAAAGCATCGAAAGGTGCGTATCGGCTTCATAGACCTGTGGGCTTTGACGGAATTCAAATTAGTTGCGTGTGCGCGACGAATTTGATGCCTATCCGTCAAAATTTACCGTATCAGCCACTTTGTAAATTTCTTAATTACTTTATGTATGTTCGTCAGATCGAGACGAAACTTACGCTAACAGGACCGTATCATTTTTCTGGTCCTGTATGCCAAGTTTGGTCCAATTCTGAGACAGTTGATCGGATCGCCGTTTCACGGGCCCCACGATTCGATACAACGGGCAATTTTGTGCACGGCCCACCAGAATCCAAAATTGGATATACCATTGGATTCGTATCATCAAAATAAATTCGTACACATGTAGCTTGACGACTTTAGAGACCATTGACTCTAGCACGCTTTTCGGTGCAAAGCGGGTCCAACGACGGATACCGTTTTGGCCCGAAATTATCGTTTTACCCTTGTGTCCAAAATTGGACTTAAGGACAGGCAATCCTAGTTAATTTGACTATTCTGAGAATGTTGGCAATGTATGTTTCAGCTTTCGGAGACAGTTGTGATAATTTGGACTTTATGGCTTAACAGTTGACTATATTTTGTTGGATCTACGTGCAACCTCCAGGCAAGATACCTTATCTCCCTCTACAGTTTATTGCATGTTTATAGCTCTGTTTTATCATGTTATTATTTTAGTTCACTAGTCGACTTGATTTATATGTTCTTTATACTATGTTTACCAGTTTATTGTCTTGCTTGTATATCAGTATTTCATGACTTGATAGCGTAGTTACACCAGGCTCGCCCACATTATAGTTCATGCTAGAGTTGTCCTTACCTGTGTCATGATTGAGTTGTACCATATCGTCACCTGTATCTTGACTAAGTCGTGTCTACAAGTATGTGTAACTGAACTGCTATTTCATGGTATCGATTCCTTGCAACCTGCGAGTCCACACATGGGACCAGGGTTGACTGTTTGCACCTGCGAGTCCACACTCAGGGCGAGGGTGTTTGTCTTGATTCGTATGCACCTGCGAGTCCACACTCGGGGCGAGGGTTAGTGATTAGTTTAAACCTGCGAGTCCACACTCGGGGCGAGAGTTTGGTATTCCATTGATCTCTTATTTACTTGTTCTTCCAGCAGTTCATTTATGCATAGTTGATCCCATATCCGTGTTCATAGTTACCTGTCAGTAGCCACATGTCAGTCTCATGTCTAGTTCCTATTTATATCCTATTTATATTCTTATGCATGATTAAACTGCTAGATAGGCACGTTTTTATGTATCTTGATATGTCCCCTAAGGACCTGATGATCTCTTTAGGTTAGTTATTGCGTGGAGTAGTTTGCAGTTCTGGATGGCGGATGATTATGACACTTGTGGGTTTCGGATGATTACGATATTGCTTGCGAGATTCAGGTATCGATACCATGTTTACTATACAGCTCGTGCTTTCCTTTCATTATCATGAGATATCCTATTTATTGATTCAGTTTGTAGACTCTTGTTATATTCTTTGCAGTCTTATCGGACATTATGCTAGTGGACTGCAAACTATGACCCATAGTTGTTCATTCATGCTTACATTACTCTTGTGGATCGAGATATAGATTGCATTGCCATAATTTGGCAGTATACCATAGCCTTGACAGCGTTTATGTATTCGAGTCGGGCTGGAGTCCGCTTGATACATAGCTGGCTTGCTCATGCCCTTGTATCCCGAAAAGCGGGTGCGGGCCGTGACACCATCCTAGTATCATATAGAGGAGTTAGTGCCTTGTGTAGACAGTGACCAGATTTGGGTAGACACCCTTGAGAGAGTATTCTAGATAGACGAGTGTTCTTCCGTGACTTTAATTTCTGGAGCGTCAGAGATGTCAATCTCTGGAAACTTCCTTCATGAGTTTGTAGTAGACAAGATTATCTTTTATTTTGATATATCATGTCCCACTCAAACTTGTTCCCTTGTACTACTTTTGTATCACAACTTCCGGATCAATTTAGGCTATTTGACCATTCCCACTTTATTTATGAGTATCATATGCACATTGCCATGACTTTTAAATTAGGAGCACAAGACTAGTTGTTTTCTCAAAACCAACTTCACATGCATGATCTAGACAGGACACCCTACACCCATGACCTTCGTGTCCCACTCAGGTAGACCATCTTGTGCTTCATTTTTGTCGCATGACTTTCCTGACCAAGACCCAATCTTGATTCACCCCATGGAGTCACTTTTATTTCCGACTCGAATTAGAGATACCATTTCGACCTAAACTTGACGACCCAAAGTATAAGCACAACCCACTTTAAGCCTACTATCTATATTTCACTTGTGTCCCATTCATTTGAGCGTTCAATTTTTGTATCAATCTATTCAGTCACCACAATAGCAGTTCCATGCCACATCTAGGGCCTGGGTTCAGCGGTTTCATACGACGATATGAGATCCAGTACAACTAGATCAGCAGCACCCCCCGAGGCAGTTTCAGCTAGCTCCTATCTGTACCTACTGTTGGAGGTCATGCCATTCTTAGGAGGTGTGCAGAAAGAGGCTGGGAGTGTGCTTGCACTGTGGATCAACGGAGCATCTGGTTAAGAATTGTCTCTTAACCCTTCATCGTCCTGGCCAGTGTCCATACCAAGGGCAGAGAGATGGAGTTAGGCCACCTGTGGAACAACGTCATGCCCCGCACCAGCAAAGGGATATATCCAGCCGGGCAGGTTCCTGCATTGACGGCCGAGGAGGCCGTTGCTACAGGTGATGGATTAGCAGTCTGTCCTTTGTTCTTCTTCCGTCCTTTTTTCATGATTGTTGTATATTCCAATAGTACCTCTTGGATTATGCTTTTTGTGCTAGATAGTGTAATGACCCTGTTGAGACTATAAAAATTCCCGACCAGTAGAACCCTGATCTTATGTGTTGCTAGATAGTAGTTTTGACCTTGATTGATGGTGGTTTAACCTAGGAAAGAGTACAACCACCTTAAATTTTGAGGACAAAATTATTTTAAGGAGGGTAGATTTGTAACCACCACTTTTCTAAAACAAGGATAATTTTGAACTTTTATAAAATTAATTATTTAATAATAGGTTTAAATCATGTTATTGATTTATTGGTAAATTTTGATTATTTTTAATATCATTAAATTAGTGTTTTGTGATTTTGTCCTTTTGCTAGTGTAACCTTAGAGCTGCTTAGCCTAGAGACTAACCATGACCATGGAGGCCTAACCCATGTGATTATATTTGCTAATTACCACTTTTTAGACTAAGGGTATTTTGGTTATTTTTTATATTTAATATTTTAGGAATTTTATATATTTAATATTGATTTTACGGGATTTGTTTAGTCGGGTTTGAGTTTCATCTCGTTCGTGTTAGTGACCCAGGTAGCTTAGATTCTAGACGGGACCCCAAAATTAGTTAGTCATGGCTCACAAATCCCACTAATTAAGTTAGTAAGTTTAGACTAATCCCACTTGTTAGATTGGTTAAGTTAGAGGCTTAAACTTAACCCTTTTGATCCCAAACTTGAACCTAACTTAAAATTAACCAAGGGAGATTAGTAGGGGCCTTATTGGGCTTTCCCCAAGGCCCAAATAGGGTTAGATGATAGCCACATATAGGAGGGTTGCCCTTCCTTTTATTTCATTCCATCAAGCCTCTATTTTCTTTCACAAGTGTTCTTCCCCAAATTGAGAGCTTCCATCTTTAATTTGATCTCCAAATCCTTACATCCCTCGACCAAAAATTCCATCCAACCTTATTATACTACCAAAGGAGGGTGCTAGCAAAGATTTGGAGCAAAGTGCAAGGAGGAGTGTCCTTTTTGGAAGATCTTCGTGTCGGAGCCGTCTCCTTGAGAGTATCATTGGGATTCCGCTCCCAATAGGTAAAACCAACCCTCTAAATTGATTTTCTATGCATATTAGTTAGTTTTGAATCCATAGGATCCACCTCCATGCATGTACCCCCTTTAGATTCAAGTTTGAGGCCATTTGGAGCTCTATTGAGGATTTTAAATATGTGTTCTGTGTCATACTTGATAGATCCCAAATTAGGATACCCCATGTGTTTGGTTTATTACCTAATAGGATTAATTGTGTTTTAAATTTAGTTTTAGAATGGTTAGAGAGTGGATTAGTCTTAGTTAGATGGTTAGAATGAGTTTTATTTGGATACCTATGTTGGTATCCAAGTATCTTGGCCTACATGTGTTTCTTTTGTCCAAAACAACCCAAATTCGTCATAATATTAATCCACGTTTTTAGTAACCATAGCAACTTAGAAATGCCATAACTTTTAGCTCAGAACTCCGATTAATCTTCCAATTTTTTTAAAGAATCGTATCGAAGTTAGCTTTCCAAATAAATATTTTAATAAGTCAAAATCGTTCTAGAACTTTCTGTAAAACTATTTGAGTGTCAGCTGTCCGAAAGACAAACACGTTTCGGTGTTTTCGCGATTTCGGAAGCTTTCGGACACGAAAATGCGATCTGTTTGAAGTTTCGAAATGCTAACACAAAGGGCTACGACATACTTTAATCATAGAATTTAGTAAATTCACAATTGGTACAGTATTGATTTTAAATAGAAGAGTGACTATACGACATATGCATTTTGTGTAACCTATGAGCCTATGTAGTATTGAAATTAAGTGAATGTAGGTATCATATGTTGTCGAGTATATGTATGATATAGTACACACACACACACACACACATATATATATATATATATATATATATATATATATATATATATATATATATATATATATATATATATATATATATATATATATATATATATTATTGTTAAGTTATATATTTTAGTATGTTTGTTAGATATTGGTTAGTAGAGGGTTAGATATGTTAGAGTTTGTTATATGTTAGTGTAAGTTATATTTGTTAGTACGAGTGTTAGTTAGATAGTAGATGTTAGTATTTTGTTAGATATTTGGTATATTGTTAGATAGTTAGATGTTAGATATCTAGTATGTTAGATATTGATATGTTAGTAGGTTATGTTAGTTCTAGATATTGGTATGTTAGCAAGTTAGTCTCTATAGGTTATATGTTAGATATTAGTTAAGATGTTATGTTAGTACATTAGATAGTTAATTAGATATTTGAGGGATATCTTGGTATCTCATGATACCAAGTTAGTATCTTAAGGTAAATATGAATTACCTTTACCTTCAAGCTAAATGATTAGTTTATCAAGATACCAAGGTAAGGTATCAAGATATCAAGGTAAGGTATATGTTTACCCAAGTTAAGCTATTGGATTCCAACCACGGTATTGGTATTGGGATGCCAATATAACCAAGGTTGATATGGTATCCTAGTGTTAGTGAGTTATTGTCTAAGTGTTTGAGTTTGAGTAGGTGATGTTAGATTGTGGAATGGTTATATATATAGGTATATATATATTTTGGGTTATATAGTATCTATATATATTATGAGAGTATATAGATATAGGTTATGGTTCATAGTGAGGATATTTATATACTTGATATATGATATCTATATGTATGTGTTAGGGTGGTACTATATGGGTAAGGATATATGTGGTATGTATATATATTAATGTATCCTAAGTATCATAGATGTTGACCACTAATCTAAGTTTGACCAAAACCCTAGAAGCCTGACCTTGACTCCTAGTTTGACCCAAGGTGGACCATAATTGACCTAGAGTTGACCAGAGTTGACCAGTTGACCAAAAGTCAACTGTAAGTCAACCTTTGACCCAATTTGACCTAGTTTGACTTGGTTTGACTTCCTGTGACCTAGTGTGACTCAGTTTAACCTAGTTTGACTTGATGTGACCTAGTTTGACTTAGTTGGACTGAGATTGACCTAGATTGCATATTATATATTAGAAAATTATGCTTAACTCTATTTAAACCTAATTAACTTACAATATCTCATCTTTAGGTCTGTAAGATCATTCTGAGCATCGACCTTACTTGACAGCTCAGGACAACAGGTGAGTACATTCTCTGATAGTAGTTCTTTGTCTTGATATCTTCTGTATCCGATTCAGTTATAGTATTTTACTTGATTCTCAATACGATGGTGCACATACTAGTATTATCGGATTCCTGTCATGAGATGTCATTCCTGGATTTTCTTGGGATACTGGTACTTGCTCGATCTTGTACTTTTATTGACATCGATTCCTGAGACGGAGTAGCTACCTTCTTAGGGAATCCCATGTCATGACGTGCTATGTCCGAATCCGTATACTATTCGTGGATGAGGAGTTATTATAGGTTATGTGATCAATACTCCTCATGAATTTCTATTACTACTTGTTTCATAGCTCCACCCTTACCGTACGTTGGGTGTAGCCTGACCCGTTACTACTTGTTTCATTGCTTTCCATTTTGGCCAGGCCGAGTTTTTGCACTTGTAGCTAGCCATATGGAACAGCCTGATCCTAACCTATACAGATCATATAATGCTACAATACTCGAGGCACATTTTACATTTATTACATCAGATAGATATATTTCTATTCAGTTCTCCTTTCTGCATGATACACCCTGGCATGATTTCCTGATTTACATATCTAGTTATATTTCTATCTTGATATGTTCATCTTGTATTCCATTGTGATTGTCTCTTACAATATTTGTCAATACTATATAACAGTTGTTAGAGGTGTACTTGCTTATTTTCCTGACAGGATAACTGTGGATGTTTATAAAGGACATGTTGGCTGATTGCTCTACCTTTTACGGGTATGTCCAGGATAGAGATTTTGATGAGACATTACCCTTGGTGCCAGTAGAGGATTTACCTCCTGCTCTGGCTGTTAGATAGGTTTGACTGGACTGCGCTCCAGCTAGTATTGAGACTTATGTTATATGTTATATTTTGGATTATTGTGTTATATCTTTAACTCTAAACTGTGTTGTGACTTCACATATTTTTTAGTTCATATATTTCTATCATATCTTTATGATATTCGTGCCTATCTTCTTTAGATGTCTTGTGATTGAGTTGAGATTATATACCACCGTGCGGAGATGACAGGTACATATATATTGTGTCTAGATGCTATACTTTCTAGTAGACCTATACAGCGTTCTACTGCCGATTCTGCGACGTAGGCTGGACGTACCCACGTGCTCGTGCCCCTAATCAGGGTGTGGGTCGTGACAGTCGTGGGCAGCCCTGGGAAGGTGGTGGAGGCGTCGGGTGAGGGTGCCGTTCGTGGTGTCCGGACACGAGGACCTCGACGACGGATGTGAGTTTATTTGGTGCTTTAGTTATGGTGGGGTGCTGGCGTTGGTGGTAATGGGCTTTGGCTAGTCGCCGGCCATCGGCCAGGAGACGGGGGTGGTTTGGGAGTTCGGGGTGGCTCGGCCAGAGTCGGCCGTGGTGGTCAAGTCTGATTTGGGGTAATGGCGAGTTGGGGTGTGATGGTGGTGGTGCCACGGCGAGGACGGCCGGGATTGGGGGCTGTGCAGGGGTGATCGTGGTGGTCGTGGTGAATGTGTAAGCGGAGGTCAGAACGTGTGTGGCTGGGTAGGTGTTGGTGGCTGTAACGTTTGGCCGGGGTGCCGGGACATGGTTGAGACGGTGGTACGGAGTAGGTGATTGGGGGCTGTAGTGGCACCACGGTGGCGCCAGCGGTGGTGCCGGGTCGCGGTGAGGGGGATGATGGCAGCGGGTGTTTGGTTTGGTGTTGCTGTGAAGTTGTGGCGGCCAGGAAGGGGAGCGGTGACCGACGTAAGCTGATGGTAGTGGTAGTATAGGCGGGGCTCGATGGTGGAGATGCTAGAGACGACAGGGGGTCGGGTGCCGAAGCACTGGACATGGAGGAAGACATGTGAAAAGAATATAATTGTATATGTGAAAGATTGAATAAATATTGGAAAGGCACCCGGGTCGGACCCGAGGCCAACACGGTTGACACGGGAAAGAATTGGACAAAGACACGATGTACGGACATGGTGGTGGAATTGTTTGGCTTATGAAATTTATGAGAAAAGAACAAGGAGCCTCTCCTTATATAAGAGGTGGAGACTCCTAATTAGATAATGAGTAGAAAAATTAAATCCCTTTTAGATATCACCATTAAATTTAAATCAGAGTTTAAAACTAATTCAATCAATCTCAATCCAAATCAAATATATATAAATCTTATCTATAAGTTAAAACCATTCAAAATAAAAACAAATAAATTAAATCTCAATTTAAATTACCATAACTAATTTAACATTAAATCCATAATTCTAAAATATCTTTAAAATAAATAATCATAATTTTTTTTCGAAAATCATAATATATATTTAAATAATTGATATACTTATTCGCAATTAAATAAATAATGATAATTATTTCTTAAAATATACATGAATTTAACTTCATGTAGTTCGCAAGCGATAAAACATGTCATTTATAAATATAATTTTCTAAATTCTACTTTACTTTTACAACAATTAAAATAGCCTTTTTTAAAAGTATAAAGTTGCCAAATTACGCTTTAAGCAAATAAAATATTTATCTCATATTATTATGAAAACTATACTCTTTCTATACGAAGATATATAACTCGCATATACGTGTTCGCACTCGTCATACAAATACCAAAAAAAAAAACCAATACCAAAATAATTTTTTTAAACAAATCATAGTAAGAATTTAGAAATTTTACATCATACCTATCTTACAAGAATTTGTCCTCGAAATTAAGAAATAACTATGGTAGGTAGGGTTGATATGATAAAATAATGGTTTTCTTTCCTCTCCATAAGAAAGCGCGATCAAGGTGTTGGAGAAGGAAACGTCATACAATAAAATAGGCAATTTTAGGAGATCATGATTTAGTTTACTAGGAAAACAAAATCACGGTTGTGGGTTAGCAGATAAATAAGGGTCGCTAGTTATGCAAGATATGGAAGGATTTAAGGGTTAGGAAATGAAGGTAAAATAATTATAGATTAAGTGTAGGTAGGGTTGATAGGTGGAAAGGATTTTTCATAAAAAAAAACGATCAAAGTATTGAAGAAGTGGCGTATAGAGAAATGGATGATTTAGAAAAATCATGATTTAGATAACTAGAAAAATAAATCACGATATGATTTGGGTAATGAGTGTGGGTCGCTATTAGACGCAAAATAAAAGATTAAGGTTACAAAATGAAGATAGGATAATTAGGTACCAAAGGTACATGGTTCCTCAGAGAGAAGTTAGTCGTCTAGGTTTAGGGGTACTGTTAGGAAAATGATTCTAATCATTCCTAAGTTTCAAAACATTAGAGATCATGATAATAGATCGAGTGTCGAAGGAAAGGGCGAGCACTCGAGATGAGGTTGTAGTCACATGGCTTGGTTGATGGCTAACTACACCTATGCATATAAAACTATCATGGTCATAGGAGAATACTTCATGTCTATCTATCAAGTACGAGTGTTTTGTCTTTCTAAAATAAGTGAAAGACAAAAACAATGAAGAGTTCGAAGAAAATATTATCGAATACGAATACGTGGTTTAAAGGCGACTGAATAATTCAAAAGAGAATTGCCAAGGCAGTCGCGGATGAGATTCTAGAGGGCAAGTTTAACTATGTCTCCATCCACATAGAATAATATATGAAAAATAAACCAAAGTGCACTAGGTTGATCAGACCATCATGCACCGGTTCTGATTAGGCAATATGTTAGTGGGCGTGCGCCCAATAGCATATGTCTTGATCAAGCTCGATAAATGGATAAGCTTGCAAAATTGAACTATAATAGCAACATTGGTCAAGATGGTAAAAATATAGGCACGTGAGATTATGATGAAAGAAAATATAAATAATTCTAGTTCCTTAAGAATCTAAGTCTTATCCGGTGTTTGTGCCTATACAGTCGTCCTACTGTCTTCTTGTTCAAGGCCTTGGTTAAGGTCAAAGGGAATGTTAGGTCGTAAGGCATTCTACCCAACTTACAAGTAAATAGTAGTGTGATAGGACAATGGAACATGTCTTACCTAGTATGCGTCACCTTCCAAACCTCTATCAAGCACAAATAAAAGATAAGAATTACGATAGAAAGGATCAAGCAAGATGCAAGGAGTCAAGCGAGAGTTCAAAAAATAGAATCGAGAAAGATGCCAAGTATGTGGATGCGATCCTAGACTCTAATCCAATATGCAGGCTTTCTTGGTACGGTGAAGTAACCAAACAATTTATCATAGACCTGCATGGGCCACCACAAAAATATATAACGCTCCAGTCCCAAAATACATAGGTCTAGGAACGTAGACATGCCAGCCGTATAATAAATATACGTAAGCTGTAAAATATAGTAAATCATGACACACTAAATCTCATCCACAAAATAAATAAATAATGATATAAAAATCAACTTTGAATTGTTATTTGTACAAACGTTGGGCGAAAACAAATCCACTACCAACTATTTAAATGAGAAAAAATACAAGGAAAGAATTTAATAAAAGTAGCGAGGACGACCCAAGAGCAATCATCTTCGAAGAAAATGGAGAAGATCATGGCCTTGGCTAGAGCACCTGCGAAAAGTCACAAACACACACTTGAAAAATCACTAGGTCCTCAGAGGGACGTAACAAGATACATGAAGAACATGCCATATAACTAAATATAAACTGTTCAATAATAATAAGTAAAATCAGATCATAACATGGTCCAATATTCCACCTTTGAATTAGCGTACCATCCCCCCAACCAAACAAGGACATGAGATGGAACCCTAATCCACGATGATGTATCTTTCTAGGCAATGAACCAATTTAGTATCCGGATCACAACAAGGTTCAGTACCTTCTCATCGAAGTAGTGAACCACACCTACAACCAAACAAGAACAATGTGTGGTAAACTATTCTGCGACAAGTTACTATCCTAAGCCGCAATCAGATATAAGTACCCAAACCAAAAGTACATATACCTAACGTATAAGGTAGCCTAACCATTCTATGTGAATGCAATTTTAAGAACAAACCTCCAACGCATGGACTCTCTGACTAAAATGGGATCGGTGGTGGAGATGCTAGAGACGACAGGGGGTCGGGTGCCAAAGCGCTGGACATTGAGGAGGACATGTGAAAAGAATATAATTGTATATGTAAGATTGAATAAATATTGGAAAGACACCAGGGGTCGGACCCGATGCCAACACGGCTGACACGGAAAGGAATTGGACACAGACACGATGTACGAACATGGTGGTAGAATTATTTGGCTTATGAAATTTATGGGAAAAGAACAAGGAGCCTCTCCTTATATAGGAGGTGGAGACTCCTAATTAGATAATGAGTAGGAAAATTAAATCCCTTTTAGATATCACCATTAAATTTAAATCAAAGTTTGAAACTAATTCAATCAATCTCAATCCAAATCAAATCTATATAAATCTTATCTATAAGTTAAAACCATTCAAAATAAAAACAAATAAATCAAATCTCAATTTAAATTACCATAACTAATTTAACATTAAATCCATAATTCCAAAATATCTTTAGAATAAATAATCATAAAAATTTCAAAAATCATAATATATATTTAAATGTTTGAAATACTTATTCGCAATTAAATAAATAATAATAATTAGTTTTTTAAAATATACATGAATTTACTTCATGTACTTCGCATGTGATAGAACATATCATTTATAAATATAATTTTCTAAATTACTACTTTACTTTTACAACAATTAAAATAGCCTTTTAAAAATAATATAAAGTTGCCAAATTACGCTTTAAGCAAATAAAATATCTCATATTATTATGAAAACTATACTCTTTCTTTACGAAGATATATAACTTGCATATATGTGCTTGCGCTCGTCATACAAATATCAAAAAAAAAACAATACCAAAATTTTTTTAAAAAAAATTATAGTAAAAATTTAGGGATTTTACATAGCTTCTCCGAGAAGATGGCCACGTGGCGGGTTGTGCCATTTGATGTTTGGTGCCGTCTGACGTCTGGCGCCATCTGACGTCTGGTGCCACTTGATGATATGAAAGCTGGTGCTTCTTATGAGTAGCGCAGGGTGCTGATTGTGCTCTTTAGGCTTCTACAAGACCTTCTTCATAGTTTTTAAATTTGAAACGCTTTAAAATTTGAAATACTTTGAATAAGAAGTGGTTGGTGTAGAGCAGTATCATAATCGACCCGACTTTCAGGCGTAGATCGTGCGACTGTTATGGCTTGGCCTCGACTTTAAATAGTCAAAAGGAGAAAGAAAAATACTTTACTTTATAATTTCCCTCTCTCAAACTCTTCCTCTTCCCTAACTTTCGAAATTTTTGAATCTTCATCATGATCGCAATAGCCCCGAAGAAATCCATCGTCGCTGAGAAGGAAAAGAAAGAGGCCGGAGCCACTTCGTGTGTGCCCCCGCTGAGGGTGCCATAACACATCATGCCGTCGGCGAGAGCTAAAGAGGCAAACACAACACTAGAAGGTAATACTTGAACGGAGAAGACAAAAGTAGGATTGCTCGTACCATTCGCATGAAGCGCGACCAAGGCCAACATTGACTGCTTCTTTCAGAGTGTTGGTCGATGCTTTGCGCCATCTACACATTGCGCCACTTCTTTCAGAGTGTTAGGCTAAAAAAATCATAACCAATGATGCCATGCTCCATCTGTCATATTCTCAGCATGCTGCGCCATCTGTCATTATGCGCAGACCATGCGCTAGTTGATATGATGTGCCATTGCGTTGGTTGAGGACTTTTTTTCCTTCCCTGCGCCATATATGATTAACGCATGGTATTATTCAGGAAAAACAATCTTTTCAGAAGTTTAACTCTAAAATTTTCTTTTGCAGTTGATTTGAGGGAAGACCCTAATGCTGAAGAGCTAGCATCTGCATTCCGAGTATCTGAATACCATGAAGACCTGTTCCATGTCCCCTTTCCTCAGTATGATTTATCTGAGACCCGGAGAGCTATGCTAGAGAATAAAGATTATAGAACTCTGCTTTGCTTGATGAACGGTAATCCTTTTCTATCTGAAGACGCACATCTCTTTAAGAAGCCAGCTTTCCTCTTTGGAGAGGCTGTAGACTCTCAGCCCAAGTCGACAAAGTATTGACGGGCTTTCGTAAGAGGAGACACACTGGTATACCGGCCTAAGATGTTAAGGAATTTATCTTTATCTTGATATGCCCATGCCAGCTACCCAAGAAAGATGTCATGGGATTTGACTCCTTTCCAAGTGGCTAGGATAGGAAGAATATGTCACCGTCGTGGAGAGAATAACAAAGACATCTTTCTTTGCAAATTCGATCAGTATAGTTCCTGCTTAAGGGGTTTGAGACCAGGTAGTGTACCGTCTGACGATGCGGCTGTGATGAAACCCGTCAGAATCCCTATCTTTGCCAATATATATGCTACGTCTGAGGGAGAATATCCTCGCAATGTTATAATGAGATTAACTGGTTTAATGCATCCAGAGATTGTCCGTTGGGACCATCTGTCCGTGTGGTTCTTAGACAACTTTCGTAAAAAGTTGCAGGAACTGGGGCTTTATGAAGCTATTTTGACCACAACTTATGGAATCCAAAATCACTCCAATTTATTTTTGGCTTTAGCAGAAAGGTATAACAGTAGAACAAGTACCATTGCTACTCCTTACAAAGAATTAGGCTTTGCTCTCCATGAAATACAATTTCTTTTTCGTCTACCAATGGGAGATAACCCTTACGAGGAGTATCTACCGACAGAGGACGAGCTAGAGGCTTTGGCCAAATTCAATCCTCAGATGATAGCAGTGTTAGATGAATTGTTGTGTTATTTTACCACCTGCATACACCTATACAAAACTGGGGCAACATGCTATATTTCTAAGTGATTGATCTACCTCTTCTTCGGCCACGAGACAGATCCCAAAGTACAAGATCAATCTAAATATATGCCTCGCTCTTTTGAGCCACTTGATGCTCAAACAATTTCTCGGCTGATAGAGGAGACTGGCCGAGTTGACTCATTATTGGCCCGACCCTGGAATGATTATTACGTCAATACTTCTCTAGAGAGTTATATCAAGCAGAGTAGCATCGAATTATCTCCAGAAGCCACTTTAGCAGGCTTTTTTTGTAGCCTCCCTTCCCGAAATTTTGAAAATTTTTATTTATTTTAATTAAAATGGTGATTTTTAGTTTTTTATGAATAATTATTTTAATTAATTATTACGGTAGATGATTTTAGTCATGGTTGAGATTGGAGTACAAGGTGACTAGGAATTATGGCACGGGTAGTGCAGTGGCATGCTTTGACTAGTGTATTAGCCCTGGTAGAGAAGATCGAGCCATAGTGATATGTCCTAACTAGGAAAACCAGACCAAGTTGCGACGTAACCCTTATCGAAGATTATTTATTTATTAATTATAATATTTAGTTTTAGGGAACCCGGTTGTACCAAACTAGTGCAAATTGGACCCAAACCAAGCCCAGGCCTATGTAGACATACTTTTAGGTATGTACAAATATTTTCTAGCTTTTTGGGTAGACTTAACGATATTTCCTAAATATTTGGTTATTTATAAAAAATGGGTATTACTATTATTTTATTATTATTATTTATTGAGATTGTTATCTAATATTATTATTGTATTGGTTATATTATTTATTGTCTAATAAATATAATGTATATGTGTATATATATGTATGCATATATATAGATGAATATATATATATATATATATATATATATATATATATATATATATATATATAATATATATATATATATATATATATATATATATATATATATATATATATATATATAGAGAGAGAGAGAGAGAGAGAGGAGAGAGAATATATAGAGAGAAATATATATATATATATATATATATATATATATATAATATATATATATATATATATATATATATATATATTATACGTGTATATGTGTATATATTATTTAAATGCATATTATATATGTGTATATATGGATATATGTGTATATATAAGTATTTTATATATGTATACATATATATATATTGGGCATATGTGTGTGTATACGTGTATGTAATATACAAGTATATATATATATATATATATATCTATATATATTAGATATATATATATATATATATATATATATATATATATATATATATGGATTGGTAAATATATATAGGTATTTAACTAATTATGAGTGTGTGTGTATGTGTGTGTATATATATATATATATATATATATATATATATATATATATAAATATATATATATATATATACTATATATATATATATATATATCTATATAGATATATATATATAGATATCTATATTATAGATATATAATATATATTGTAACGTGTATTTATGTATTTATTACATTATGTATATATGTATTTTACATAGGAATTTATGTGTATATATAATGTGTAGTTTGTACATATACTATATATTATATATATTAGTTGTATGTAGATATATATATATATATATATATCATATATAATATATATCTATATAATATATAATATTATATATAAAGTTATATATATATAAATAATAGGAATAGAATAAAATAAGGAGCAACAGCTGAAAAAAAAAAATATAATAATAGGAATAGAATAAGGAGCAACAGCTGAGGAAAACCATTCCCTCAATCCCAGCCCGACCTGCCAGGCCGAGCGGGCACCCCCCTTCAAACTTGACCCGAGCTCAGAGAGAGCCAAATCGAGCCCCCCCCGATAATATATAAACAGAGAGAGAGAGAGAGAGAGAGTCGATTTCAAACCTAACCTACGACCGCCGCCACCACGACCCCATGGTCCGGCGACCTACCCGCCGCCGACACGACCGCCGTGCACGGCCGGAACCGCCGCGCGCACAGTCGGATGCCCCGCGCGCGCGTGGAGTTGAAGTCGGAAAACACGACAGCAACAGCAGGCCCACTTCGTGTGGTATTTTCTCCGCGCCACGGTCGACGATTTTTTGAACCGTTTGTTCAGGTATGGACTCAATCTATACCTCTTAATTTCCCTTTAGGTAGATTGAATTATTTAGCGATAGGTTGCCCGAGATATCGACTCGAAGTCGGCGAAAAAACCACCCCGAAACAGAACACTATTTTAGTCCAACCATCCATGTTCGACGATCGTTTTCGATCAATCCAGTCCAATATTAAAAACCTTTTGAAGAGACTTTTAGACAACATGTAGGGCTTCAAATTCTTTTTTGCGGAATTTGAATTCATCGACTGAGCGTCGAGAAATCGAATCCCAAAGTTTCCCAAAAACCTGTTTTTAAAACATTGAAATTGTTCCACACGACGTGCGTCACGCCAATCGGGACGACGTAGTCGCGAACCGAAAGCATCGAAAGCTGCGTAACGGTTTCGTGGTCGTGTGGGCTTTGACGGAATTCAAATTGGTCGCGTGTGCGCGACGAATTTGATGCGTATCCGTCGAAATTCCCCCCTATCGTGTACTTTGCAAATTCTCCAATTACTTTGTGCACGCTCGTCAGATCGAGACAAAACTTGCGCCAACAGAACCGCATCATTTTTTGGTCCTGCATGCCAAGTTTGGTCCAAATCTGAGACAGTCGAAACGAACATCGTTTTGCGGGCCCTACGGTCCCACTCAACGGGCGATTTTATGCACGGCCCGCCGGAATCCAACTTTGGACATACGGTTGGGTTCGTATCAAAACCGGATCGGTAGACATGTAGTTTGACGAGTTTAGAGACCATTGACTCTGGCACATTTTTCGGTGCAAAGCGGGTCCAACGGCGGATATCGTTTTTGCCCAAAATTATCGTTTTGCCCCTGTATCCAGAATTGGACTTAAGGACAGGCAATCCTAGCTGATTTGACCCTTCTGGACACGTTGGTGATATTTGTTTTATCATTCGACAATGTTGCAGATATTTTCTCTAGGTGTCACCATTAGTTAGTAAATTCCTATTTTTTTCGTAATTAGGAATTAGTAACAACCTCATAGTTTAATACTTAGAGACTAGAGTTGATCCCCTTTGACCAGGTTGACTATATTAATCAAAAGTCAACTATAGGTCAACCATTGACTTAGTTTGACCCGGATTGAATTAGAACTTGACTAGTTGACTTTAGTTTGACTCTAATTTGACTTTAGTTGACCTAGTGGACTTGTTGATTATACTTTGACCTAGAAGGACCTAGAACTATCTAGAATATACTGTAGATTACTTTTATTTCATGTTAGACTCTTTTGTGACTTGTGATTGCTCTAAATAGGACACTGTGACTCCAGTTGGACATCTACATTTATCAGCGGCTTGGATTACCAGGTGAGTATATTCTCTGATCTTTTCATGCTTCTTTAGATATGTACTCTTGTTATAGACTAGTATACTTGATGCTGACACGACGTTCACACGGATCGGTACCCTATGGATCTTTTTATGCGATGTTATTCCCTCGGATACATCGAGTATGTCATGTTTCATGTACTTTATCATGTTCATCATGTACTCCATGTATTCACTTTTATCCATGTGCACTCATGTGTTATTCATGTACACTCATGACCATATGAGCCCCATATATACAGTAGTTGTTATCCATGTGCAATAACATAACATGCTTCGATCCTTGTGTATTGGTTGGGGGCAGGGAGAGTGTAGTTGGTTATGTGATCATTATCCCCAGTAGTTATCCATGTGCATTCCATAGTTTTATCCATGTGCAATCCAAGCTGTTTACATAACCAATTCATGCTCTGTTTCATGTAGAAGGTTATATTCTTTATTTATCATATTTATATCTCAGTTATATCTTCTCTCCTGTTGATTTCTCTTTACAGCATTCATGTATAGTTTTCTATAGCTTGCTTTATATGTCCATTCCTGATATGAACTGTTGTGAGATATGTGCTCGTTCCTGTCCTGATTGGACCCGTTGATAAAATTTTACAGGTACTTGGAGTTCACAGTTAGCCTAGAGGACACTGGTAGAGCTTGGAGTATTACCTAGAGTTTGTTCATTTTCTTTATGTTTGTCTTAGAGTTGTATTTGAAATCTTGTGTTTGTTTAATAAGAACTGTTTTACTATCACTCCTGATTCTCTCTCTTGTGGATTATCTTATCTATTTCATCGTGCTGTTATCTATCTTTAGAGTTGTGATTGAGATAGTATCCTTATGTGTTGTCCTCCGTCTGGAGAGTATAGCATATATTTTAGATGTGACTATGACCTAGAACAGCGTTCTACCGCCGACACTGCGGCGTAGGCTGGACGTACCCACGTCTCGTGCCCTAACGCTAGGGTGCGGGTCGTGACACGTTTTTAGTGGTGGCCCATGCAGGTCGAGATTCGTATTTGTGTGATTTCGTAGTAGCGCGACGACTTAGTTGTACTGCTACGAGCCTGCTATAGAGTATAAGAAATAAGGTGTTAGAATTAGAGATACTCAATCACACTTTGGATCCTTTGAGAGATTCCAGGGACGACCCTTGAGAATCTCATTACGAATTTCGATTTGAATTTCTTTTCCTCTTGAATTTGATCTTGATTGGTTCATCTCTTTTGAGCGATCTTCATTATTCCTTCCTTACCATTATTTCTTGTATTCCCTTTTCTTAAACTCTGTCGTACCTGCATACTTTGTAACCCTTGAGTCTTCGTATTTTTCATGAAAAGGTTGAGGAAGTGTCGTAAATGTAGCTCGAAATGATTGAACTGGTTATCGTGTGATGATTTTGTAGGAATCCAAAAGGTTGGATGTTAACATGGAAACTTGAGAATGATATGTGGTAAAGTCTAGGATGAAATCAAAGAGATGTATACTACCAGTCTGGAAACAAACCACACTTGAGAAAACTTGGTATGAATAATTCGTAAGTGTATTTCAAAACTGATGAGGATATTCAAGGTCAACTTAGTTTGAGAACTTCAAAATTTTGGTTATTGATTCTCGGACAGTTTTACCCTAAGGCTTTAAAGAAGGTTAGTAATGGAAAAGAGAATTAAAGGTATTCAATGAAGATATGAAATTGAACAAGATATTGCAAGAAATGACTAGGGATGAGAGGACACAAGGCTATGGAAATTTGGACATTGTTGTAAATTAAAAAAAAAATTAGGAGAATATTCATGGGTATATGTCGAAGAAAATATGAAGGTTGATTTTACGATGGAAAATAAGTTTGTAAGGCCTAGAGGTTTTGGGAATTGAATGATACGAGAAAACAATTTAAACAGTTTAAAGATCTCATAAACTTGAGTTAGAGGTTTCGGATCTAAATTGGGACAATGTGAAGAAATATGGAAATTGATTTAAAATGAATAGTATTGATTCTTAATAAGAAGGGGCATGCTTCATGAGAAATGTTTTAAAATTTAGAATCCTGCCTATGATGATCATGGTAAGGATTTAGATAACGGAAGGTTGTAAAATCTGGATGGTAAACATATGAGGATTGAATTATCATAGGGAGACTAGTAAGGTAAAGATACGATTGGCAATTATGATCAGGTGAACTTCAGGGTTTCAGAGGCAATGATACTTGACTTTCCTCAAATCTAGATCTTTTATTGTGACTCTCTAACCGTTCGTAATATTTGAATAATGATTTGATCGTTCCTTAACAGTATTTCTCTCTAGAACTGTATCCCTAAATTATTTTATTCTGTAACTGATTTTATTTCGTGCTTCAACTTGATCTCCTTTACTTTGTGCATTAATTGTCACCTCTTGAACTTCTTTTTCTATTTTGGATCCTTGACATTTCTTACCATGACTTTGATATTCGGAGTGTAATACTAGCTGTTACCCTCCAACAAATTGTGTACAAGGCCCAGACGAGTCCATCTTCATGTGGGCATATCGTGTCCCATTAAACTCATCTCCTTGTATACTATCCTTTTGATATGACTTTCGAGTCGAAATGACTAACTATGATCTATACCATAATACCAACTATTTTCGATTTCAATTAGAAATCCAACTTGACTCACTTCTTTTGACCCGACATGTGTTGGTGTTCTGCTTGATTCTTTAAATGCTCAACTTGTACTTTATCTTGATGGCTTGACCCGTTGTCCATCACCCTATTAGTTTAACTCTTTTAAGGGGGTAGAATGCTCACTACCCAGCAAATCCTAGTCATTGTGAACCACATTGATAAGTTCACTTAGACTATTTAATTCTTTCATCATTATCCTTACTTATATTTTGACTACCTTATGTTGCTAATTTAGAACCAGTTTTGCAAGCTTATCTTCTTTTCGAGCTTGATCATGACATATATTATTGGGGCCGGCACCACTAACATATTGTCTAATCAGAACCGGTGCAAGATGGTCTGATCAACCTATTGCACTTTGGTTCGCTTTTCATATATTATTCTACGTGGATGGAGACATAGTTAAACTTGCCCTAGAGTCTCATCCGCGACAGCCTTGACAATTCCCCTTTGAACTATTTTGTCGTCTATGAGCCACGTATTGTACTCAATAACATCGCCTTTGAACTCTTTATTGTCTGCCTTTCACATATTTCAGAAAGACAAGACACTATACTTATTAGACAGACCCGAGGTATCACATATAGTTTCCCTATCCAAAGGAGGAAATTGATTCAATTCTATATCCTTGCATCATCCTTTAAATTTAATTCCTTTGACCGACCAGTTGACTTGGTCATCCTTCTTATCATCCAATATATTGGGATCTTATTCAATTGAATTAAACCAATTGTGACATGGATTTCAAATCTTGGATACTCGTGCTCATACTTCAATGACCTCGTTCTCTATCTTGCCCAAACATCGATTCATCCTGATTGATCAACTTAGATCGTATTGGGACTAAAATTTTCTTATATATATATATATATATATATATATATATATTATATTAGTGCTTGGATTTTTTTGTGCTATTGACAAGTCGTGATTTAAACTTTGATTTTCTTGATTATATTTGGAATTAGTAACCCTTCAGAGTTAGTTACTAGTTATGTTCTTTGATAGTTGCCAATTTCATAAAGGTTGGTAGACTGCCCTACGGCCTTGATGATTGGCGTCCCTTATCTTTCCAATTGGACTCCCTAGACTGTTTATGTTTATACCTGACTGGCTTGATCTAGTATGACTTATACACCTAGGTGAGACATGCAACTCCTATGATTTGACCATGATCCTACATATGTTTTCTTCCTAATGGTATGATTAAGAAATTTTTTTTAGAGACTTTGATTGTTGGGTGTTGACCTAGAAGGAGTACGACCGACCTAAATTTCGAGGACGAAATTATTTTTAAGGTGGGTAGATTTGTAGCCTCCCTTCCCGAAATTTTGAATTTTTTTATTTATTTTAATTAAAATGGTGATTTTTAGTTTTTTATGAATAATTATTTTAATTATTACGGTAGATGATTTTAGCCATGGTTGAGATTGGAGTACAAGGTGACTAGGAATTATGGCACGGGTAGTGCAGTGGCAAGCTTTGACTAGTGTATTAGCCCTGGTAGAGAAGACCGAGCCATAGTGATGTCCTAACTAGGAAAACCACCAAGTTGCGACGTAACCCATATCGAAGATTATTTATTTATTAATTATAATATTTAGTTTTAGGGAACCCGGTTGTACCAAACTAGTGCAAATTGGACCCAAACCAAGCCCAAGCCTATGTAGACATACTTTTAGGTATGTACAAATATTTCTAGCTTTTGGGTAGACTTAACGATATTTCCAAATATTTGGTTATTTATACAAAATGGGTATTACTATTATTTTATTATTATTATTTATTGAGATTGTTATCTAATATTATTATTGTATTGGTATTATTTATTGTCTAATAATATAATGATATATATATATATATATATATATATATATATATATATATATATATATATATATAGAGAAGAGAGAGAGAGAGAATATATATAGAGAATATATATATATATATATATATATATTATATAATATATATATATTATATATAATATATAAAATATATATATATATTATATTATACGTGATATTGTATATATTATTTAAATGCATATATATATGTGTATATTGGATATATGTTTATATATAAGTATTTTATATATGTATACGTATATATTGGGCATATGTGTGTGTATACGTGTATGTAATATACAAGTATATATATATATATCTAATATATAATATATATTATAATCTATATTATATATATATATTTTATTATATTATATATATATATATATATATATATATATTATAATATCTATATATATATATTATATGTATATATATGGATTGGTAAATATATAGGTATTTAACTAATATGAGTGTGTGTATGTGTGTTGTATTATATCTATATATATATATAATATATTATATATATAATATATATAATATAATATATATATATATATATTTTATACGTGTATTTATGTATTTATATATACATTATGTATATATGTATATTTACATAGGAATTTATGTGTATATATAATGTAGTTGTACATATACTATATATTATATATGTAGTTGTAGTATGTATATATATAATAAGTTATATATATAAATAATAGGAATAGAATAAGGAGCAACAGCTGAGGAAAACCATTCCCTCAATCCCAGCTCGGCCTGCCAGGCCGAGCGGGCACCCCCCTTCAAACTTGACCCGAGCTCAGAGAGAGCCAAACCGAGCCCCCCCCCCGATAATATAAACGAGAGAGAGAGAGAGTCGACTTCAAAACCTAACCTACGACCGTCGCCACCACGACCCCATGGTCCGCGCCCTACCCGCCGTCGACACGACCGCCGCGCGCACA
>JANAVB010040819.1:638351-735851 GCA_029216955.1 Iris pallida
AGTAGTAATAGAAATTCATGAGGGTATTGATCACATAACCTATAATAACTCCTCATCCACGAATAGTATACGGATTCGGACATAGCACGTCATGACATGGGATTCCCTAAGAAGGTGCTACTCCGTCTCAGGAATCGATGTCAATAAAAGTACAAGATCGAGCAAGTACCAGTATCCCAAGAAAATCCAGGAATGACATCTCATGACAGGAATCCGATAATACTAGTATGTGCACCATCGTATTGAGAATCAAGTAAAATACTATAACTGAATCGGATACAGAAGATATCAAGACAAAGAACTACTATCAGAGAATGTACTCACCTGTTGTCCTGAGCTGTCAAGTAAGGTCGATGCTCAGAATGATCTACAGACCTAAAGATGAGATATTGTAAGTTAATTAGGTTTAAATAAGTTAAGCATAATTTTCTAATGTATAATATGCAATCTAGGTCAATCTCAGTCCAACTAAGTCAAACTAGGTCACATCAAGTCAAACTAGGTTAAACTGAGTCACACTAGGTCACAGGAAGTCAAACCAAGTCAAACTAGGTCAAATTGGGTCAAAGGTTGACTTACAGTTGACCTTTGGTCAACTGGTCAACTCTGGTCAACTCTAGGTCAATTATGGTCCACCTTAGGTCAAACTAGGAGTCAAGGTCAGGCTTCTAGGGTTTTGGTCAAACTTAGATTAGTGGTCAACATCTATGATACTTAGGATACATTAATATATATACATACCACATATATCCTTACCCATATAGTCCCACCCTAACACATACATATAGATATCATATATCAAGTATATACATATCCTCACTATGAACCATAACCTATATCTATATACTCTCATAATATATATAGATACTATATAACCCAAAATATATATATACCTATCTATATAACCCTTCCACAATCTAACATCACCTACTCAAACTCAAACACTTAGACAATAACTCACTAACACTAGGATACCATATCAACCTTGGTTATATTGGCATCCCAATACCAATACCGTGGTTGGAATCCAATAGCTTAACTTGGGTAAACATATACCTTACATTGATATCTTGATACCTTACCTTGGTATCTTGATACCATACCTTGGTCATAAGGTAAACTAATCATTTAGCTTGAAGGTAAAGGTAATTCATATTTACCTTAAGATACTAACTTGGTATCATAAGATACCAAGATATCCCTCAAATATCTAATTAACTATCTAATGTACTAACATAACATCTTAACTAATATCTAACATATAACCTATAGAGACTAACTTGCTAATATACCAATATCTAGAACTAACATAACCTACTAACATATCAATATCTAACATACTAGATATCTAACATCTAACTATCTAACAATATATCAAATATCTAACAAAATACTAACATCTACTATCTAACTAACACTCGTACTAACAAATATAACTTACACTAACATATAACAAACTCTAACATATCTAACCCTCTACTAACCAATATCTAACAAACATACTAAAATATATAACTTAACAATTTTATATATATATATATATATATATATATATATATATATATATATATATATATATATATATATATATATATATATATATATATATATATATATATGTGTGTGTGTGTGTGTGTGTGTGTGTGTGTACTATATCATACATATACTCGACAACCTATGATACCTACATTCACTTAATATCAATACTACATAGGCTCATAGGTTACACAAAATGCATATGTCGTATAGTCACTCTTCTATTTAAAATCAATACTGTACCAATTGTGAATTTACTAAATTCTATGATTAAAGTATGTCGTAGCCCTTTGTGTTAGCATTTCGAAACTTCAAACAGATCGCATTTTCGTGTCCGAAAGCTCCCGAAATCGCAAAAACACTGAAACGTGTTTGTCTTTCGGACAGCTGACACTCAAATAGTTTTACAGAAAGTTCTAGAACGATTTTGACTTATTAAAATATTTATTTGGAAAGCTAACTTCGATACGATTCTTTAAAAAAATTGGAAGATTAATCGGAGTTCTGAGCTAAAAGTTATGGCATTTCTAAGTTGCTATGGTTACTAAAAACGTGGATTAATATTATGACGAATTTAGGTTGTTTTGGACAAAAGAAACACATGTAGGCCAAGATACTTGGATACCAACATAGGTATCCAAATAAAACTCATTCTAACCATCCTAACTAAGACTAATCCACTCTCTAACCATTCTAAAACTAAATTTAAAACACAATTAATCCTATTAGGTAATAAACCAAACACATGGGGTATCCTAATTTGGGATCTATCAAGTATGACACAGAACACATATTTAAAATCCTCAATAGAGCTCCAAATGGCCTCAAACTTGAATCTAAAGGGGGTACATGCATGGAGGTGGATCCTATGGATTCAAAACTAACTAATATGCATAGAAAATCAATTTAGAGGGTTGGTTTTACATATTAGGAGCGGAATCCCAATGATACTCTCAAGGAGACGGCTCCGACACGAAGATCTTCCAAAAAGGACACTCCTCCTTGCACTTTGCTCCAAATCTTTGCTAGCACCCTCCTTTGGTAGTATAAGAAGGTTGGATGGAATTTTTGGTCGAGGGATGTAAGGATTTGGAGATCAAATCAAAGATGGAAGCTCTCAATTTGGGGAAGAACACTTGTGAAAGAAAATAGAGGCTTGATGGAATGAAATGAAAGGAAGGGCAACCCTCCTATATGTGGCTATCATCTAACCCTATTTGGGCCTTGGGGAAAGCCCAATAAGGCCCCTACTAATCTTCCTTGGTTAATTTTAAGTTAGGTTCAAGTTTGGGATCAAAAGGGTTAAGTTTAAGCCTCTAACTTAACCAATCTAACAAGTGGGATTAGTCTAAACTTACTAACTTAATTAGTGGGATTTGTGAGCCATGACTAACTAATTTTGGGGTCCCGTCTAGAATCTAAGCTACCCGGGTCACTAACACGAACGAGACGAAACTCAAACCCGACTAAACAAATCCCGTAAAATCAATATTAAATATATAAAATTCCTAAAATATTAAAATATAAAAAATGACCAAAATACCCTTAGTCTAAAAAGTGGTAATTAGCAAATATAATCACATGGGTTAGGCCTCCATGGTCATGGTTAGTCTTTAGGCTAAGCAGCTCTAAGGTTACACTAGCAAAAGGACAAAATCACAAAACACTAATTTAATGATATTAAAAATAATCAAAATTTACCAATAAATCAATAACATGATTTAAACCTATTATTAAATAATTAATTTTATAAAAGTTCAAAATTATCCTTGTTTTAGAAAAGTGGTGGTTACAAATCTACCCTCCTTAAAATAATTTTGTCCTCAAAATTTAAGGTGGTTGTACTCTTTCCTAGGTTAAACTACCATCAATCAAGGTCAAAACTACTATCTAGCAACACACAAGATCAGGGTCCTACTGGTCGGGAATTTTTATAGTCTCAACAGGGTCATTACACTATCTAGCACAAAAAGCATAATCCAAGAGGTACTATTGGAATATACAACAATCATGAAAAAAAGGACGGAAGAAGAACAAAGGACAGACTGCTAATCCATCACCTATAGCAACGGCCTCCTCGGCCGTCAATGCAGGAACCTGCCCGGCTGGATATATCCCTTTGCTGGTGCGGGGCATGACGTTGTTCCACAGGTGGCCTAACTCCATCTCTCTGCCCTTGGTATGGACACTGGCCAGGACGATGAAGGGTTAAGAGACAATTCTTAACCAGATGCTCCGTTGATCCACAGTGCAAGCACACTCCCAGCCTCTTTCTGCACACCTCCTAAGAATGGCATGACCTCCAACAGTAGGTACAGGTAGGAGCTGGCTGAAACTGCCTCGGGAGGTGCTGCTGATCTAGTTGTACTAGATCTCATATCGTCGTATGAAACCGCTGAACCCAGGCCCTAGATGTGGCCTGGAACTGCTATTGTGGTGACTGAATAGATTGATACAAAAATTGAACGCTCAAATGAATGGGACACAAGTGAAATATAGATAGTAGGCTTAAAGTGGGTTGTGCTTATACTTTGGGTCGTCAAGTTTAGGTCGAAATGGTATCTCTAATTCGAGTCAGAAATAAAAGTGACTCCGTGGGGTGAATCAAGATTGGATCTTGGTCAGGAAAGTCATGCGACAAAAATGAAGCACAAGATGGTCTATCTGAGTGGGACACGAAGGTCATGGGTGTAGGGTGTCCTGTCTAGATCATGCATGTGAAGTTGGTTTTGAGAAAACAACTAGTCTTGTGCTTCTAATTTAAAAGTCATGGCAATGTGCATATGATACTCATAAATAAAGTGGGAATGGTCAAATGGCCTAAATTGATCCGGAAGTTGTGATACAAAAGTAGTACAAGGGAACAAGTTTGAGTGGGACATGATATATCAAAATAAAAGATAAACTTGTCTACTACAAACTCATGAAGGAAGTTTCCAGAGATTGACATCTCTGACGCTCCAGAAATTAAAGTCACGGAAGAACACTCGTCTATCTAGAATACTCTCTCAAGGGTGTCTACCCAAATCTGGTCACTGTCTACACAAGGCACTAACTCCTCTATATGATACTAGGATGGTGTCACGACCCGCACCCGCTTTTCGGGATACAAGGGCATGAGCAAGCCAACTATGTATCAAGCGGACTCCAGCCCGACTCGAATACGTAAACGCTGTCAAGGCTATGGTATACTGCCAAATTATGGCAATGCAATCTATATCTCAATCCACAAGAGTAATGTAAGCATGAATGAACAACTATGGGTCATAGTTTGCAGTCCACTAGCATAATGTCCGATAAGACTGCAAAGAATATAACAAGAGTCTACAAACTGAATCAATAAATAGGATATCTCATGATAATGAAAGGAAAGCACGAGCTGTATAGTAAACATGGTATCGATACCTGAATCTCGCAAGCAATATCGTAATCATCCGAAACCCACAAGTGTCATAATCATCCGCCATCCAGAACTGCAAACTACTCCACGCAATAACTAACCTAAAGAGATCATCAGGTCCTTAGGGGACATATCAAGATACATAAAAATATGCCTATCTAGCAGTTTAATCATGCATTACCTAAAGAGATCATCAGGTCCTTAGGGGACATATCAAGATACATAAAAACATGCCTATCTAGCAGTTTAATCATGCATAAGAATATAAATAGGATATAAACAGAAACTAGACATGAGACTGACATGTGGCTACTAACAGGTAACTATGAACACGGATATGGGATCAACTATGCATAAATGAACTGCTGGAAGAATAAGTAAATAAGAGATCAATGGAATACCAAACTCTCGCCCCGAGTGTGGACTCGCAGGTTTAAACTAATCACTAACCCTCGCCCCGAGTGTAGACTCGCAGGTGCATACGAATCAAGACAAACACCCTCGCCCTGAGTGTGGACTCGCAGGTGCAAACAGTCAACCCTGGTCCCATGTGTGGACTCGCAGGTTGCAAGGAATCGATACCATGAAATAGCAGTTCAGTTACACATACTTGTAGACACGACTTAGTCAAGATACAGGTGACGATACGGTACAACTCAATCATGACACAGGTAAGGACAACTCTAGCATGAACTACAATGTGGACGAGCCTGGTGTAACTACGCTATCAAGTCATGAAATACTGATATACAAGCAAGACAATAAACTGGTAAACATAGTATAAAGAACATATAAATCAAGTCGACTAGTGAAGTAAAATAATAACATGATAAAACAGAGCTATAAACATACAATAAACTGTAGAGAGAGGTAAGGTATCTTGCCTGGAGGTTGCACGTAGATCCAACAAAATATAGTCAACTGTTAAGCCATAAAGTCCAAATTATCACAACTGTCTCCGAAAGCTGAAACATACATTGCCAACATTCTCAAAATAGTCAAATTAACTAGGATTGCCTGTCCTTAAGTCCAATTTTGGACACAAGGGCAAAACGATAATTTTGGACCAAAACGGTGTCCGTCGTTGGACCCGCTTTGCACCGAAAAGCGTGCTAGAGTCAATGGTCTCTAAAATCGTCAAACTACATGTGTACGAATTTATTTTGATGATACGAATCCAATGGTATATCCAATTTTGGATTCTGGTGGGCCGTGCACAAAATTGCCCGTTGTATCGAATCGTGGGGCCCGCGAAACGGCGATCCGATCAACTGTCTCAGAATTGGACCAAACTTGGCATACAGGACCAGAAAAATGATACGGTCCTGTTAGCATAAGTTTCGTCTCGATCTGACGAACATACATAAAGTAATTAAGAAATTTACAAAGTGGCTGATATGGTAAATTTTGACGGATAGGCATCAAATTCGTCGCGCACACGCAACTAATTTGAATTCCGTCAAAGCCCACAGGTCTATGAAGCCGATACGCACCTTTCGATGCTTTCGGTTCGTGACCACGTCACATGGTTTGGCGGGACGCACGTGGTATCGGGTGAAATTTAAGGTTTTTCAAAACAGATTTCGTATATTTTTCTGTGATTTTACAAACAGTTTACTCCTTACACAAACAATGAACTTCGAAACTACGAATTGATTTTTGAAGTCCTATATGTTTTCTATATTATTGTTCAAGTGGTTCTGTGAAATTGTGTATGGTTTGGAATAAAATTGGGTGCAAAGTGGTGTCGTTGGTTTGTTTCCAATGCTCTATTTTGGACTATTTTTTCTCGACTTTGAGTCGATATAACTGACAATCTAGGGCTGCATCCTACAAAATATTTGACGGGACTTAAATCCCTATAGGTTGTGCTTCTATCGAACCAATTGGTTAGAGATTCGAGGGCAGAACATGGAAGAATTTTAACTGTAAAGTTGGCCGTTCGTGCACTGCTGCTGCTGCTGCTGCTGACTTGCTGTCGCGCTCGTTCAGGCACGTGGTCGGCCGGCTCCGGTGAATTGGCGATGGTGCAGGGCCGTCGGGGTGGTCGCCAAGGTGTGGGGAAGGTACGCACGGAGGCTGGATTTGGGAAGGATGTGTTAGGGTTAGGGTTTTGGAATCGAGATGTTCTCTTCCTCCCTCTTTCGTATATATATGTACATATATGTACCGACGAAAGGGAATCGGGTTAGCTCGGCTGCTGGGTTGTGGGGACTTGGGGTCGGGCCTGGGATTGGCCTGTGCTGTGGGCTTGTTGTGTTCAATTTGAAGGAAATGAGTTAGTGAATAGTGCAACACTTGGGTTTTCTTTATTTCTATGTATATATATACACAAAAATAACATATATATATATATATATATATATATATATATATATATATATATATATATATATATATATATATATATATATATGTGTGTGTGTGTGTGTGTATGTGTGTGTGTGTGTGTGTGTGTGTGTGTGTGTGTGTGTTTCTCTATATATACCTATATATGAATGAATAGGCAATAAAACCAAATCTTAACATTATTTGATTATCATTGTCTAGTATAGGGTTACAAACAAAGTATATACAACCCTTATTATTTATTTAATAAAAATAGGTAACCAATAATAATTATATATGTATATATACACATCAATTGTCATAACAATAATAATAACAAAATGTAGGAGAAGGGTAGCTAAGTATGGTGTTTATCCGATCTCTAAAAATAGAATATCAATTCAATAACATTAAATATATATATATATATTATCTATATTATAAATCCTTTATATGAAATGCCTATTTGGACAATCAAAATTAATAAATGTACATGGACGTCTTAGGACTCACTATAAGCCTACACGGGCTTGGGCTCGGTTTGGGCCCAGTCCGGACTAGTTTAGTATAACCGAATTTCCTAAAAGTCAAAATATTAATAAATAACTAATTAAATCCTTTATAGGGATTAACTCGCAACTTGGCCTGGTTTTCTTAGTTAGAACACACCTATGGCTCGGCATTTTTCTACCATGACTAAACACTAGTCAAAGCACGTCATTGTACTATCCGTGCCATGATCCCTATTCGTCTTACTTCAAAACTCAACCATGGCTAAAGTCATCTACCGTAATAATTAACTAAATAATTATTTATAAAAATATAAAAATCATCATTTAAATCAAATAAATAAAAATATTTCAAACAATTCCGGAAGGGAGGCTACAGATGGTACCCCTATACTAGGTTGTTCATGCCTCTTCTCCAACTAGTCACTAAACTGTTTTGGTGCCTAAACTTCTATAACATTTGAGATACCTTGTCTCTGGCTACTAGGATACTCCTCCTATCCTGGTTCCTGGTGAACCTCCTATCTTAACACTTATCAATCACTCTAGGGTTCTCATCTATATCTAATTATCAAACTATACACCTTACTTCCTAACCATACTCTAAACTATTAACACAATTAATCAAGGACACAGACCAACTGCAAATCACCAAGCCATCACACTACGAAGAACCTATAATAAAATGAGACTCTACAAGGACCTGGTCTACAGAACTGGAAGTATCCTTACTCCTAAGCTAATTAATAATGGAACAGAATTTATAATAACAGGAATAAAACGATAGATATGACATGTTAGAACCCTTCTCAAGATACAATCTGATAATCATATGCGTCTGTCCAAAATCATGATACTCAGAATCTTTGCCATGCTAGTAAGCAAGGCAGCAATAAACGGTAGGGTCCATAACTGGGGCATGCACCTCTATAATCATATCATTTGGAATTCTCGCTATGCCGACTAGTATAGCTGCGAGAAATCCTAAATCTCATAATCAAGATATGTACATCCGAAGTCAGGTCTTTACATTTCTGCCATGTCGGCTAATATAGCTGCGATAAACTCCAGGTTACATAACCAAGTAGACGTTTTACCTTTCCTGTTATTTCTATCAACATATGTCATCAGAAGATACCGTAACTCAGGCCATAACATTCATCTCGATATGAAAATCAAAATCAACAATGATTCCATCAAAATCCAACTCAAAAACAAGGAGTAAAGGTGAAATAGAAATAAGTGGAAAGGAATTCAAATTGAAGTTCACAACAAGATTCTCAAGGGTCGTCCAAGGAATCTCTCAAAAGTCCTAACTGTGATTGAGTAACTTCTATCATAACCTAGAACCTATATACTAACTGCAGGCTCGTAGCAGTACTCTAAGTCGAGCACCACTACGAAATCGCATTAGTTGCGACTCTGACCTGCATGGGCCACCACAAAAATGTGTCACGTCCCGCACCCTGATTAGGGGCACGAGCACGTGGGTACGTCCAGCCTACGCCGCAGAATCGGCGGTAGAACGCTATATAGGTCTACTAGAAAGTATAGCGTCTAGACACAATATATATGTACCTATCCTCTCCGCACGGAGGTATATAATCTCAACTCAATCACAAGACATCTAAGAAAGATAGGCACGAATATCATAAAGATATGATGGAAATATATAAACTGAAAAATGTGCGAAGTCACAACACAGTTTAGAGTTAAAGATATAACACAAGAATCCAAAATATAACATATAACATAAGTCTAAATACTAGCTGGAACGAAGTCCAGTCAAACCTATCTAACAGTCTAAGCAGGAGGTAAATCCTCTACTGGCACCAAGAGTAATGTCTCATCAAAATCTCTATCCTGTCCATACCCGTAAAAGGTAGAGCAATCAGCCAACATGTACTATGTAAACATCTACAGTTATCATGTCAGGAAAATGAGCAAGTACACCTCCAACAACAGTTATATAGTATTGACAAATGCTGTAAGAGACAATCACAATGGAATACAAGATAAATATATCAAGATGGAAATATAACTGGATATGTAAAGCAGGAAATCATGCCAAGGTGTATCATGCAGGAAAGTAGAACTGAATAGGAATATATCTATCTGATGTAATAAATGTAAAATATGCCTCGAGTATTATAGCATGATCGGTATAGGTCAGGATCAGGCTGTTCCATATGGCCGGCTACAAGTGGGGAAACTCGGTCCGGCCAAAATGGAAAGCTATGAAACAAGTAGTAACGGGTCAGGCTACACTTCACGTGCGGTAAGGGTGGATCTATGAAACAAGTAGTAAAAGAAATGCATAAGGGGTATTGATCACATAACCTATAATAACTCCCCTTCCCCGAATAGTATACAGATCCGGACATAGCACGTCATGACACGGGATTTCCTAAGAAGGTAGCTACTCCTTCTCAGGAATCGGTATCAATACAAGTACAAGAACAAGATCGAGCAAGTACCAGTATCCCAAGAAAATCCAGGAATGACATCTCATGACAGGAATCCGATAATACTAGTCAGTGCACCATCGTGAATCAAGTAAAACACTATAAATGAATCAGATACAGAAGATATCAAGACAAAGAACTACTATCAGAGAATGTACTCGCCTGCTGTCCTGAACTGTCAAGTAGGGTCGATGCTCAGAATGATCTCACAGACCCAAAGATGAGATATTATAAGTTAATTAGGTTTAAACAAAGTTAAGCATGATTTTCTAATGTATAATATGCAATCTAGGTCAATCTCAGTCCAACTAAGTCAAACTAGGTTATATCAAGTCAAACTAAGTCACACTAGGTCACAGAAAGTCAAACTAAGTCAAACTAGATCAAAATGGGTCAAAGGTTGACTTACAGTTGACTTTTGGTCAACGTGTCAACTATGGTCAACTCTAGGTCAACTATGGTCCACCTTTGGGTCAAATTAGGAGTCAAGGTCGAGCTTCTAGGATTTTGGTCAAACTTAGATTAGTGGTCAACATCTATGATACTTAGGATATATTAATATATATACATACCACATATATCCTTACCCATATAGTACCATCCTAACACATACATATAGATATCATATATCAAGTATATACATATCCTCACTATGAACCATAACCTGTATCTATATACTCTCATAATATATATAGATATTATATAACCCAAATATATATATATATATATATATATATATATATATATATATATATATATATATATATATATATATATATATATATATATAATCCTTCCACAATCTAACATCACCTACTCAAACTCAAACACTTAGACACTAACCCACTAACACTAGGATACCATATCAACCTTGGTCATATTGGCATCCCAATACCAATACCTTGGTTGGAATTCAATACCTTAACTTGGGTAAACATATACCTTACATTGATATCTTGATACCTTACTTTGGTATCGTGATACCATACCTTGGTCATAAGGTAAACTAATCATTTACCTTGAAGGTAAAGGTAATTTATATTTACCTTAAGATACCAACTTGGTATCATGAGATACCAAGATATCCCTCAAATATCTAATTAACTAACTATCTAATGTACTAACATAACATCTTAACTAATATCTAACATATAACCTATAGAGACTAACTTGCTAACGTACCAATATCTAAAACTAACATAACCTACTAATATATCAATATCTAACATACTAGATATCTAACTATCTAACAACATATCAAATATCTAACAAAATACTAACCTCTACTATCTAACTAACACTCATACTAACAAATATAACTTACACTAACATATAACAAACTCTAACATATCTAACCCTCTACTAACCAACATCTAACAAACATATTAACATATATAACTTAACAATAATATATATATACATATATGTACTATATTATACATATACTCGACAACCTATGATACATACATTCATTTAATATCCATACTACATAGGCTCATAGGTTACATAAAATGCCTATATCGTATAGTCATTCTTCTACTTAAAATCAATACTATACCAATTGGGCCTTTACTAAGTTCTAGGATTAAAGTATGTCGTAGCCTTTCGTGTTAGCTTTCCGAAACTTCAAACGGATCATATTTTCGTGTCCGGAAGCTCCCGGAATCGCAAAAATATCGAAACGCATTTGTCTTTCGGATAGCTGAAACTCAAATAGTTTTACAGAAAGTTTTAGAATGATTTTGACTTATTAAAATATATATTTGGAAATCTAACTTCGATATGGTTCTTCTAAAAAAATAAAAGATTAATCGGAGTTCTGAGCTAAAAGTTATGGCATTTCTAAGTTGCTATGGTTACTAAAAACGTGGATGAATATTATGACGAATTTGGGTTGTTTTGGACAAAAGAAACACATGTAGGCCAAGATACTTGGATACCAACATAGGTATCCAAATAAAACTCATTCTAACCATCCTAACTAAGATCAATCCACTCTCTAACCATTCTAAAACTGAATTTAAAACAAAATTAATCCTATTAGACAATAAACACATGGGGTGTCCTAATTTGGGAACTATCAAGTGTGACACAAAACACATATCAAAAATCTTCAAGAGAGCTCCAAATGGCCTCAAACTTGAATCTAAAGGGGGTACATGCATGGAAGTGGATCCTATGGATTCAAAACAAACTAATATGCATAGAAAATTAATTTAAAGGGTCGGTTTTACCTATTGGGAGTGGAATCCCAATGATACTCTCAAGGACACGGCTACGACACGAAGATCTTCCAAAAATGACACACCTCCTTGTACTTTGCTCCAAATCTTTGCTAGCACCCTCCCTTGGTAGTATGAGAAGGTTGGATGAAAGTTTTGGTGGAGGGATGTAAGGATTTGGAGATCAAATCAAAGATGGAAGCTCTCAATTTGGGGAAGAACACTTGCGAAAGAAAATGGAGGCTTGATGGAATAAAATGAAAGGAAGGGCAACCCTCCTATATGTGGCTGCCATGTAACCCCTCTTTCCAAAATTTTAAAAATAATTTTATTTTTATTTTTCTATTTGAATTAAATGTATTTTTTTGGAATTTATAAATTTTTAATTAACTATTCCAATCTAAAATAATTCTAAGGTAAGCAAATAAAAAGTAATCAAATTAGATTCCATCCACTCTCCACTAAGAGCATCTCCAACCCTATTGTCTTGTTAAGTGTTGTGAGTCTTAGGTGGCTCCTATGTGGCATGAACCACAAGACAATGTCTTGTTTATGTGGCAAAATTATATCTCAAAAGACAATGAGAAAGAAAAACTCTCTCCAATGCAAAAGTATTGAGAAGACAATAAAAAATATTTTTTCCAACTTCCAAGGCAACTTTTAAGACAACTACTCATCTTCTTTCTTTTTTCTAATATTTTTTATTCATAATTGATGACATGGAAGAGAAGACATTGTGAAGTGCATTGTCTAGATCTAGACAACCAACTTCACATTCTCCTTGCCATGTCATTGCCATGTCAACTTCATGTTTTACTCTACATTTGCATTGGAGAAGAATTTTTGGAATGAAAGTTTGTCATTCCTACGTGGCAACCATTTTTTCTAAACTCACAATAGGGTTGGAGATGCTCTAAATGACCTGCACTATATCGAAATATATGTGTTATATTTGGTATACTAAATGATTCAAACACATAAAGTAGAGGATATGAATAAATAAAATACATATACAGTGATGATAAGGCACTACCGACCATCCTTATCTTTTATGTAAAACTCGACGCATGCACGTAGGATCCTCTCTGATCCTCTTTCTCTATATATATACGTATAAGTATTTTGAAAACTGTCTGTTAATATCTCATGCTTGTAATCTACGAATAAATAAAATATAACCAAACAATAGCTCGACGGAGAAAATGACCCGTCTCCCCTCGAAGCCGTTCTCGATGCCACGTTCATCATCCCAGAACGCAGATGCTTGGCCACGCTAACTACAGTTTCCAGTCGCCACCTCCGAAGACTCGATCAAACCTCACGGCTGTGCAAGCCACGAGATCGCTAACCCAAACTCGGAGCCAACAGTTTCGCCGATCATCGGTGTATCGGAAGCCAAGTCGACATTGCCGCGGCCGCTTTTCCGGAGCGCGCGCACAACTACGTCCGTCAGCAATTTCAGAGGTGAATTTTCTTTGGTTGTCCAAAACTGATTTTACCAATATCCTTAGGAAGAGCAAACACAGTAGAATAAGAGTAAAATAAAATAATATATGCATTGGAAGCAGCCCATAAATTGTTTCTATATGGTGCACTATTCACAGTTGGAAGAAGGGAAGACACGTCGAGCATTACTTCATTTGCAATAAATATATAGGAATAAAGAAAGAAGAAGAAGCACTGTACACAAACAGAAGAGAAGGACATTAATATTCATGTAGTTTCAAAAAAATGCGATAGATATAGTATCTTGTTGATGAATAATTAACAAATCCAGAAGTTATTTATATGGGCCAGAAGCTAGAGAAGTAATGACAACCCTTGTATAAAATGATGATCTGTATGCCATCATTAATTGTTGGGATTCCGATGTCATGCGAGACTCTCTTTCCAGGATAACTCATTCAATTGAGTTTATAAGAACTTTTACATAGCCCCTTCTATTATTGTCATTTACAAACTAATCCCATGCATGATATCCTTCTTTGACACACGTGGGCTACACAACACATGAAAATAATGTGTAATTTTTTACAATTAACCCCCTCATCTTCTCTTAAAAGCACATAGAACTAATTAAAATCACATAACAATATTCCATAGTAATAAAATAATATATTATGTTCAAGAGATTAATTAATAAGATCAAGGCACGTATAAAACAGATAAATACTTAATATACGAGTACAAATGTGTATATTAATTTTTATACATATTAATTTGTATTCTTGGGTAGGTCCTGGTATTTGAAGACTTAACACGGATTTGGACAAACCGACACGAACTTGGAAGAAAAATTGTTCTTAAACAGTTTTTAGGACAGACTAAATGTCAAGTTTGGTCCAATTCTGAGACCGTTGACCGGATCGCCGTTTTGCGGGCCCCACAGTCCGACTCAATGGGTGATTTTGTGCACGGTCCGCTGGAATCCAACTCTGGACATACGGTTGGGTTCGTATCGAAAAACCGGATCCGTAGACATGTAGTTTGACGACTTTAGAGACCGTTGACTCTGGCACGCTTTTCGGTGCAAAGCGGGTCCAACGGCGGACATCGTTTTTGTCCAAAATTATCGTTTTGCCCATGTGTCCAGAATTGGACTTAAGGACAGGCAATCCTAGCTAATTTGACTATTCTGAGAATATTGACAATGTTTGTTTCAGCTTTCGGAGACAGTTGTGAGATGTGGACTTATTTGGCTCACCAGTTGACTATATTTTGTGGGATCTGCGTGCAACCTCCAGGCAAGTATACCTTGCCTCCCTCTACAGTTTTATTTACATGCTTTGTATTTTATTTTCCAGTTTTGATTGTTATGAACATGTGCTCTTCGTATTATATTCTTTTGAGTTGTTTCCATTACATATAGCCGTGTTCATGTTCGGTCTTGTGGTTCACACTTTGAGTTTCTCGTCAGTACCTTGCTTGTGTCATATCATAGAACGAGTACGTCTAATTGAACTGCTAAACCCTTGATATTGTTTCCTTGGCACCAGAGAGTCCACACTCGGGACGAGGGTGTTATTCTTGATCTGTTTACATCCGTGTGTCCACACTCGGGACGAGGATGACGATTATTTGCACCAGAGAGTCCACACACGGGACGAAGGTGATGACTTGACTTGACTTGACTTGACTTGCACCAGAGAGTCCACACACGGGACGAGGGTGTTTACATCCGTGTGTCCACACTCGGGACGAGGATGTTATACTTGCACCAGAGAGTCCACACTCGGGACGAGGGTGCCTCGCCGTGAACTAACCAGAGAGTCCACACTCGGGACGAGGGTTAGTACTAACCAGAGAGTCCACACTCGGGACGAGGGTTAGTGTTTAGTTCAAACCCGTGAGTCCACACTCGGGATGAGGGTTTGGTTCTTTCATTGATCTCGTGATTATCGTTCATCCGGCAGTTCATTATGCGTAGTTGTTCTAGTGTTCCTGTTCGTAGTCATTTGTCGAGTTCCTGTTTCTTCTTGTTTATTTTCTCATGCATGATAAAACTGCTAGATAGGCATGTATATTATGTATCTTGTTATGTCCTCTGAGGACCTGATGATCTCCTCAGGTTTAGCGATTGCATGGAGTTAGCTAGTAGTTCTGGATGGCGGAGGATTTGCGATTCTTGCGGGATTTAGATATCGTTATCGTGCTTATTGTCCGCTCGTGCTTTCATACCTTATCATGAGTTATCCTGTTTCTTGATTCAGTTTTAGACTCTTGTTATTTCCTTTAGAGTCTTATCGGACATTTATGCTAGTGGGCTGCAGACCACGACCCATAGTGTTCATTCATGTTTCATATTATTATTGTGGATTGAGATATAGATTTGTTTGCCATGATTTGGCAGTATACCATAGCCTTGACAGCGTTTACGTATTCGAGTCGGGCTGGAGTCCGCTCGATACGTAGCTGGCTTGCTCACGAGCTCACGTCCAAAAAGCGGGTGCGGGTCGTGACATGCCATCTAACCCTATTTGGGCCTTAGGGAAAGCCCAATAAGGCCCCTACTTATCCTTCTTGGTTAATTTTAAGTTAGGTTCAAGTTTGGGATCAAAATGATTAAATTTAAGCCTGTAACTTAACCAATTTAACAAGTGGGATTAGTCTAAACTTACTAACTTAATTAGTAGAATTTGTGGGCCATGACTAACTAATCTCGGGGTCCCGTCTAGAGTCTAAGCTACCCGGATCACTAACACAAGTCGGAACGAGACGAAACTGAAACCCAACTAAACAAATCTCGTAAAATTAATATTAAATATATAAAATTCCCAAAATATTAAAATATAAAAAATGACCAAAATACCTTTAGTCTAAAAAGTGGTAATTAGCTAATATAATCACATGGGTTAGGCCTCCATGGTCATGGTTAGTCTCTAGGCTAAGCAGCTCTAAGGTTACACTAGCAAAAGGACAAAATCACAAAAAACTAATTTAATGATATTAAAAATAATCAAAATTTACCAATAAATTAATAACATTATTTAAACCTATTATTAAATGATTAATTTTACAAAAGTTTAAAATTATCCTTGTTTTAGAAAAGTGGTGGTTACAACGACCGAGCGCCCATCGCCACCGATCTTGCGCGTCGCCGACAGTGGGTCCAGCACACCATCGCAGACCCAAACTGGTAGCCGGCAAACGTCCGCACGCCCGCTGCCCTACTCCAGCACCGGCATTCGCTCCCGTTCTCGACCGCAGTCCTCCTCCGGGTCGCCTCCGAGCTCCGGAGATCGCCTCCACTGGTGCGTCCGACCTCCCTCTCTCTCTCGCCTCTACTTCCCCGGACTCTCCATTTCTTTCTTTCTCTTCGGCTCCTTCTTCTCTCCTCCTTTCTGTCACGCCCCGATTCCGTAGAATCGATAGTCGTCCTCCGGGCGTGATGCCGTGCGAACCTAAGTTGCGATCGCACAAGGCATAGTTATAAGGTTATCCGAAACACAACGTCAAGTTAGAGTATGCAGAGAAATTGAATGACACATTTGAAATAGAAATAGACTTTTTCATTGATGATAATAAAATTTTACATAGACTCCTTTACAATCATTGTCGCGCGGGCTACAACATGACTCGACTTACAAAATGAACGCCGATGAGATAGTCGTTCCATACATTACATCCCCTTTTTACAAGCAAAATATAACATCTTTCTTTCCACCTGCTATCGAGGCGAGTCGAGCTGCCATCTTCTTTTGGACTGAGTGCGGGTCTTCTTTAAAAGGAATCCAGAACAAGCCTTTGCACGGACGAGGCTTCAAAGTGTCCACGCCGCCTTGGGATTTTAGGTGGCACGCCCTTCGTGGTTCGGGGTACCTGCATGGAGAGCGAGGATCAGTACATTACACTTTGTACTGGTGCGTGGCAAGTTAAGTTCCAAGCTCTCATTTGGTTGAATGAGTTTATATGACTTAGTTCATGAATGTTTCTAACCATCCTAATAAATTTCAAGCGAGAAATGACAAGCATAATGTAATTCACGTTGGAACTTACCCACGGCGGGCCGCGCCATGCCTTATGAGACTTACCATGTTCTTTTCTGTCAATTGTTATCATTTTTCATGCCAAGTGCAATATTACGTGTGGTTGGTCACTGACACCACAAGCCATCCTGGACTTATAGCTTTGTTAGCCGGGGCCCTTGCAGCGCAAGTAGCGAGCCCCGCTGCAAGTACCCGCTTAACCCGTGCTATCATCCAGCACAGCTATACCGTGTTTCCTCCTAGGCCGAGTCGATCCCGTGGCCCAAGGTTATCGCTCGAGGAAACTTTCACCTTGTCGACAAGTTGTCCAATGACCGAGTTAAGACATTATTCAGTTATTAAGGTGTAGCCTTCGTTCTCTTTGAAACTTAATTATTTTACCGTGCTCGTGCCCTTGCATTCATTCTTTCTTTCACAACAACACTATCAATTTACTTAAGAAGGGGTCGAGAAGAGAAGGGTCAGCCACTCACCTTGAGTTCACTTCGGCGGGAGAACTTGTTAGTCGCACTAGACGTCGCCTACGCGATTACCTGAAATCGCACAAGCAACCGATTAGAATACTGCATTATTCAAGGAGTTTCGATAGGAAATGCGAGTTCGAAATGCAAGCCATGAAAACCATCGAAAATATTCACGAAAGCGTATTCAGAAAACAAAGCCAAAATCAACGCAAGCGGCGTGAAAAGCAGAGCAACGGGAGGTCTCTCCCGACTCAGCCGCAGAGTCAATCCTCGAGGCGCAACCCGCTGAATATGGGACTTGGTTCCGAAGAAGACATTCCATAACGAGGAATGGATCTTAATTCAACCGTTCCCGTTCGATCGACTCGGCCGATCCCGACCTATCGGTCCCGACCGAATCGATAGCAACAGTGTTCCTTTCTCGTGCCCCCGTGGACAGAGTACGGGGCACGATGTAGGGACGGGGCACTACACCATAACCAACTAAGAAAAAGTTTTGTCCTCGAAACTTAAGAATAGAACCTACCTCTACGAGAACAATGAAGGGAACTTCTCCTTTATTTCAGACTCAAGCTCCCATGTCGACTCCTCGACCGAATGGTTTCTCCAGAGGACGCGGACTAGAGGAATAGCACGGTTGCAGAGAAGTTTATCCTTGCGCTCCAAGATTTGTACCGGCTCTTCGATATATGATAAGTCCGCCTTCAGGTCCAGCTTATCCAACTCTACCACATGCCCCGGATCGTGCACGTACTTCCGTAATTGCGAGACGTGGAAGACGTCATGTACCTCTGATAATGCCGACGGCAAGGCGAGTTGGTAAGCTACCGGGGCCACTCGCTTCAATATTTCGAACGGGCCAACAAATCTTGGGCTCAACTTTCCTTTCGCACCGAACCGGGATACTCCACGCATAGGCATCACCTTCAGGAATACATGGTCGCCTTCCGAGAACTCGAGGGGGCGTCGGTGCGTGTCGGCATAGCTTTTCTGCCGACTTTGTGCTATCTTCAATCTTTCTCGTATCAACTTGACCTTCTACACAGTCTGCTCCACCAGCTCCGGACCAAGTATCTGCCGTTCCCCGACTTCATCCCAACAAATGGGCGATCTACACTTCCGGCCGTACAAAGCTTCATACGACGCCATTTGGATGCTGACTGATAGCTGTTGTTGTATGCAAACTCGGCCAGCGGTAGATGGACGTCCCAACTTGACTTCAAGTCGATAGCACAGAGTCGCAACATGTCTTCGAGAATTTGGTTCACCCGCTCTGTTTGGCCGTCAGTCTGAGGATGATAAGCTGAGCTGAACTTCAACTTGGTCCCCAGTACTGAATGTAGACTACTCCAGAAACGTGCTACGAACCGTCCATCCCGATCCGAGACGATAGAAACTGGGACCCCCGTGCAGCCGAACTATTTCATCAAGATATATCTGAGCACGGCGGTCGACGCTCCAAGTAACTTTGATGGCGATAAAGTGCGCTGACTTGGTTAGTCAATCGACGATGACCCAGACGATGTTATTTCCCCGCGGCGTCCTCGGCAAGCCAACAACGAAGTCCATAGTGATGTGATCCCATTTCCACTCTGGAATGGCAAGGTTCTGCATCTCTCCGCTCGGTCGCTGGTGCTCGGCTTTGACTTGCTGACAGGCCATACATTTTAACACAAAGAGCGCTACGTCCCTCTTCATGCCGTGCCACCAAAAGACAACGCGGAGGTCCTTATACATCTTGGTGCTGCCAGGATGCAAGGAATATTTTGCATAGTGTGCCTCCGTCATTATCTCCTTTCTGAGTTCTACGTTGTCCGGTGCGCATAGCCGTCCCTTCACGCGCAACACTCCCGACTCGTCCTCTGCGAAGTCAGACGCTTTCCCTGTCGATATCAGCTTCCGCATCTTCTCCAGGTAGGGGTCGTCCTTCTGTGCAGACTTGATCCTCTCCAGTAGGCTCGGTTCTACCCGCAGTTGCGCCAGTTTCACGTCTCTGAAACGAACTCGAAGCTCGATGCCCATTCCTTCCAAGTCACGCAGCAGTCGGTTGTTGATACATAATGAAGCCAAGTACTTCCGGCTCAGCGCATCCGCTACCACATTTCCCTTGCCCGGCGTGTAGTCGATTGATAAGTCATAGTCTTTGATCAGCTCGAGCCATCGCCTCTGCCGCAAATTTAATTCTTTCTGGGTGAAGAGATACTTGAGGCTTTTGTGGTCCGTATAAATCCTGCACGCCACGCCATAGAGATAGTGACGCCACAGCTTTAACGCAAACACAATCGCCGCTAATTCTAGGTCGTGCGTGGGGTAGTTCTTCTCGTGCGGCTTCAACTGCCGGAAAGCAAAAGATATCACCTTATCCCGCTGCATGAGCACACACCCCAAGCCCTGGCCAGAAGCATCGCTGAAGATTTGAAATCCCTCCGTCCCTTCAGGAAGAGCAAGTATCGGGGCCGAAACGAGCCGTTGTTTGAGCTCCTGGAAGGAAGCTTCACAGTCGTCTGACCACTTGAATGCGACTCCTTTCTGGGTGAGGCGAGTCAACGGCGATGCAATCTTCGCGAAGTCCTTCACGAAGCGTCGGTAGTATCCCGCCAAGCCTAGGAAGCTTCGAATTTTGCTAACTGATGCGGGCCGTTTCCAATCAGCAACTGTCTCGACTTTCTTCGGATCGACTGCGATGCCCACGGCGGAGATGATGTGCCCAAGGAATGAGACGTTGTTCAGCCAGAACTCGCACTTGCTCATCTTCGCATACAACTGATTCTCTCGAAGGGTTTGGAGTACCGTCCGCAGATGCTCTGCATGTTGTGCTCGATCCTTCGAGTAGACGAGGATGTCGTCGATGAAGACTACTACGAACTTGTCAACGAACGGACGGAACATCCGATTCATTAGATCCATGAAGACGGCAGGGGCGTTTGTCAGACCGAACGGCATTACCAAGAACTCGTAGTCGCCGTAACGAGTGCGAAAGGCAGACTTCGACACGTCATCTGGCTTGACTTTGAGTTGGTGATAACCCGATCGTAGATCAATCTTCGAAAACACCGTTGCACCTTGGAACTGGTCGAACAAGTCGTCGATGCGGGGCAGGGGGTATTTGTTTCGGACGGTGGCTTTGTTCAATTCTCGATAGTCGATGCAGAGTCGCATCGATCCATCCTTCTTCTTCACAAATAGCACGGGCGCACCCTACGGCGAGACACTCGGACGGATAAACCCTCTTTCTAGCAATTCTTGAAGTTGTGCTTTCAATTCTTTCAATTCTGCAGGGGCCATTCTGTACGGAGCCTTCGAGATCGGCCGGGTGTCGGGGAATGTGTCGATGGTGAACTCTATTTCTCGATCGGGCGGCATGCCGGATAGCTCGTCCGGGAACACGTCTGGGAATTCTGGCACAACGTCGGTCAGACCCGCATTTGCACCATCCTGTCGCATGTCTCGAACGGAAGCTAGATAGCCTTTGCACCCGGAATACAGTATCCGTCGAGCAGATATTGCGGAGATCACCATGCAGGTCGGCGACGCCTCACCAAACGAGTAGCAGAATTCAGGCACTCCTGGCATACGGAATGTGACCCTCTTTTCAGCGCAGTCTATGGTTGCGTTGCACGGCCCGAGCCAGTCCATTCCCAGAATGATGTCAAAGTCCTTCATGTCTAGAACTATCACATCCAGACCGATCTTTTGACCGCCGATACAGATAATCCCGCCGGCACAAGCTAAGTTTGTGGGAATTGGTGTGCCCGAAGGCGTGCTTACGCTAAGGTCGAGATCTAATGATATTACAGGAAATTTGTGCTCGGCGGCAAAGTCCGCCGATATAAAACTATGTGAAGCGCCTGAATCAAATAAGACACGAGCAGGCACATTATTAAATTTTAGTATACCTGACACTACCGTATCTGATGCCAGTGCTTCGTCTCGAGTCATGGCGTAGACGCGGCCCTGAGTGTTGGGGCGACGGTCTCGGCCATTTTGTGGTGCGGGTTGAGTGGGCGGAGGAGGTCGAGGCGCTTGCCCTCGATTCTCTTGACGGTGTTGTCGTGGTGGTGCATTGTAATTTTGTCTCTGAGCCCAGCAATCCGCCATTTGGTGCCCCCTTTTTCTGCAAAATAAGCATCCCCCGTCTAAGACAGCACAGTCCCTTTCAGCGTGCCCGTAGTGGTTGCACTTGGCGCAGGGAGGAGATGGGTTCTGTCCCTTGTAGCTGCCGTTGTTTGGACGCTTTGACGCAAAATTGTTGCCTCCCGTATAGCTAGAACGTTTGTGATTTGAGTGACGCACAACGTCGGCAGCACCGGAAGGATGCAGGCTCTCAAGGCGGAGAGCGTGGTTCAGAGCCTCGCCCATGGTCTTGTACTCCGGGACGCCGACATGCGTACCGATAGAGTGTCGCAGACCCACTTCGAACCTTCGCACACGGCACTCTTCAGTAGGCAGAAACTGGCCAGCAAACTTAGACAACTTATTGAATTCTGCGGCGTACTGTTCCACTGTCCTGCTCCCTTGCTTCAACTGCATGAATTCATTCTCCTTCGCTTGAAGAACGGCTGACTGAAGGTATTGGACTTCGAAAGCTTTACGGAACGTGGCCCAAGAGATCGGCACGGTGGTGTTGTCCGGTCGGATCGCTCGCTTGTGTATACCCCACCAGTCGTGCGCGTTCAACCGTAGTTGAAGTTGTGCGCAGGCGACTTGCTTAGATTCTTCAATGTCAAGTAGCTCAAAGTGATCTTCCAGTTCCTCCAACCAGTCTATCGCCATGGAAGGGCCTTCGGTACCGCTGAAGGAAGTGCGGCACGCCTTTTTGAATTCTGACACTTCAAAGTTGTACTTTTTTGGTGCCGCTGGTTGACGCTCGGTCTCCTCCGTATCGACTTCAATGGGTTGGGTCGTCGGCACGGTGGCAGCAGGTGCGGTGACGGTGGGCGCAGTCGTAGAATTTCCGTTGGCCGCCATTGTCTGGACGATCTGCTGCAGGGTATCTAACTGCTTTTGCTGAAGCTTGGCATGTGCATCAAGGCGAGCTTCGAACTGGGCCTATCGTTCCTCTACCTGCTGATGCCGGTTCTCGGACTGGTTTCGCTGCACCTCTATCATGCGCAGCATCCTTTCGATTGTATCGTTAGAAGGTCCGGCCTGCGGACGATGCGAACTACTAGAGCCGCTTGAGGCGCTCTGTTCGTGCTCGGCCGTGGGTTCCGTCACTTCTGCGATACGAAGGCAAACGCATCAGTCACAAATTATTACGGACTCATTGTATGGAACAATTATCTCATCGATACGAGGTCAAAGGTTTAGAACTCTAGACGCGAGGCCAAAGGATGTAAAGCCGTGCTCTGATACCATTATGTCACGCCCCGATTCCGTAGAATCGATAGTCGTCCCCCGGGCGTGATGCCGTGCGAACCTAAGTTGCGATCGCACAAGGCATAGTTATAAGGTTATCCGAAACACAACGTCAAGTTAGAGTACGCAGAGAAATTGAATGACACATTTGAAATAGAAATAGACTTTTTCATTGATGATAATAAAACTTTACATAGACTCCTTTACAATCATTGCCGTGCGGGCTACAACATGACTCGACTTACAAAATAAACGCCGATAAGATAGTCGTTCCATACATTACATCCCCTTTTTACAAGCAAAATATAACATCTTTCTTTCCACCTGCTATCGAGGCGAGTCGAGCCGCCATCTTCTTTTGGACTGAGTGCGGGTCTTCTTCAAAAGGAATCCAGAACAAGCCTTTGCACGGACGAGGCTTCAAAGTGTCCACGCCGCCTTGGGATTTTAGGTGGCACGCCCTTCGTGGTTCGGGGTACCTGCGTGGAGAGCGAGGATCAGTACATTACACTTTGTACTGGTGCGTGGCAAGTTAAGTTCCAAGCTCTCATTTGGTTGAATGAGTTTATATGACTTAGTTCATGAATGTTTCTAACCATCCTAATAAATTTCAAGCGAGAAATGACAAACATAATGTAATTCACGTTGGAACTTACCCACGGCGGGCCGCGCCGCGCCTTATGAGACTTACCATGTTCTTCCCTGTCAATTGTTATCATTTTTCATGCCAAGTGCAATATTACGTGTGGTTGGTCACTGACACCACAAGCCATCCTGGACTTATAGCTTTGTTAGCCGGGGCCCTTGCAGCGCAAGTAGCGAGCCCCGCTGCAAGTCCCCGCTTAACCCGTGCTATCATCCAGCACAGCTATACCGTGTTTTCTCCTAGGCCGAGTCGATCCCGTGGCCCCGGGTTATCGCTCGAGGAAACTTTCTCCTTGTCGACAAGTTGTCCAATGACCGAGTTAAGACATTATTCAGTTATTAAGGTGTAGCCTTCGTTCTCTTTGAAACTTAATCATTTTACCGTGCTCGTGCCCTTGCATTCATTCTTTCTTTCACAACAACACTATCGATTTACTTAAGAAGGGGTCGAGAAGAGAAGGGCCAGCCACTCACCTTGAGTTCACTTCGGCGGGAGAACTTGTTGGTCGCACTAGACGTCGCCTACGCGATTACCTAAAATCGCACAAGCAACCGATTAGAACACTGCATTATTCAAGGAGTTTCGATAGGAAATGCGAGTTCGAAATGCAAGCCATGAAAACCATCGAAAATATTCACGAAAGCGCATTCAGAAAACAAAGTCAAAACCAACGCAAGCGGCGTGAAAAGCAGAGCAACGGGAGGTCTCTCCCGACTCAGCAGCAGAGTCAATCCTCGAGGCGCAACCCGCTGAATATGGGACTTGGTTCCGAAGAAGACATTCCATAACGAGAAATGGATCTTAATTCAACCGTTCCCGTTCGATCGACTCGACCGATACCGACCTATCGGTCCCGACCGAATCGATAGCAACAGTGTTCCTTTCTCGCGCACCCCGTGGACAGAGTACGGGGCACGATGTAGGGACGGGGCACTACACTTTCTATACTTTGTTCATCTTTGGAACACTACCATTTTTTTAGAAGAATAAAAACACTCTCTCCTTCTCTCAAAATAAAGGGGACAACTCTGCTGATTGATTTTGGGTTATTCTATATTTCTTATTCTTTTATTTTATTGTTTGTTGATTTTTTGGGTTTTTTTACTTTTGTTATGTTGTGCTCTATGGATGCAGTACTAGACAGTATCATACAGTTGGTAGTTAACTGATATTTTTATCTTAGCATATTACTATGTATAAATTTTGTATTATAAGTATTATTACTTTTAGTAAATACCAGTATAAATAAATTGAAATGTATTTTCAAACTATTTTGTAACAAAAATAAGTTATTGGACTTGACCCTATATGTAATTTCAAACTGGATTTCAAAGCCTAATATTATTATTATTTTTGTGATATTTGATCTAAATATTATCATAGTATTTTATCTAAAATTTAGTTGCCTAAAATAAATTCCTAATATGTATCCAAACGTTTTATCTAAATATTTTCATTAATGAAATATAGTTTGCTATCAAAAATTTATCATTACAAAACATAGAATTTTAGCCTAAATCAGGATTTCCATATTTTATGTATTTATTAAATATTATTTTTACTAATAAAAACATAGCTCCTATCTAAATATCATATTTTGACAAACTTTAAGTTTTTGCAAAGCGATTTTTATGTTTTTAAATATTTATCTAAAACATATTTTACTAATATATATTTTTCAAGTATTATAAATAGTTTTCTAAAAATCGTATATATATTATTTATCCAATTTTTCTTGATTATCCTTATGTCCATGACTAAGCCATTATTCCTATTCTCTCGTCAATTTTGTATCCTTTATGTCATTCCTAGCTAAATTGATTCTTGTGGACCCGATGGAACAGACCATGCCATCGGAGACCGTCTTCCATAGTTATAACAATGAAGTCAAATTTCGTGCCACTATGATCATTGTACCACACCAGACGTCACTACCAGGCAAGATACCTTGTCATTTGCTGTCTATTTACTTGAGCTCATATTTTGCATGCATTTGTTATTATTTCTTTCCTGCAAATTGAACTGTGTTACATAGTTGTATTTAGATGCAAATCCGTTGCTTAAAATCTATTTCCTGTTAGTTAACTATATTTTTATGCACAATAAACCTAGATTAAGGGACCACCATTTTGTTGAGTTGCATTCATAGGCATTTACACGTTTGTGTCACGAAGTCGCGAGTCGCATATAGAACTCGGACATGCGTGACTGGCTGGCCACCGGTACGTATAAGTCGTGCGATAGGGTTAACCGCTAATAGTATTGCATGACTAGTTTGACTTAGCGGTTAGCAGAGGTTATGTGTTATGAAAATAAAATATAGGCATAGGTGGGGAGGACATATCCTTAGTGTATGGGCTATTATGCACTTTACCTTTGTGACCGTACGCTCCACCGGAGATGCGGATTGACGACCCTTTATATTATTGCTGGTCACTGACGTTCGAGGAACGGTTATGCTTGAGGCCCCTGGTGCCCCAAGTGGGGACTATGTTGATCCCATTTTAGCCAGAGAGTCCATGCGTTGGAGGTTTGTTCTTAAAATTACATTCACATAGAATGGTTAGGCTACCTTATCCATTAGGTATAGGTACTTTTGGTTTGGGTACTTATATCTGATTGCGGCTTGGGACAGTAACTTGTCGCAAAATAGTTTATCATACATTGTCCTTGTTTGGTTGTAGGTGTGGTTCACTACTTCGATGAGAATGTACTAAACCTTGTTGTGGTTCGGATACTATATTGGTTCATTGTCTGGAAAGATACTTTATCATGGATTAGGGTGCCGTCTCCTATCCTTGTTTGGTTGGGGGGATGGAACGATAATTCAAAGGTGGGGTATTGGACCATGTAATGATCTGATTTCACTTATTATTATTGAGCAGTTTATATTCAGTTATATGGCATGTTCTTCCTGTATCTTGTTACGTCCCTCTGAGGACCTAGTGATTTCTCCAGGTGTGTGTTTGTGACTTTTTGCAGGTGCTCTAGCCAAGGCCATGATCTTCTTCATTTCTTTTGAAGATGATTGCTCTTGGGTCGTCCTCGCTACTTTTATTAAATTCTTTCCATGTATTTTTCTTCTCATTTAAATAGTTGGTAGTAGATTTGTCTCCACCCAACGTTTGTATAAATAACAATTCAAAGTTGATTTTATATCATTATTTATTTATTTTGTGGATGAAATTTAGTGTGTCATGGTTTACTATATTTTACAACTTACGTATATTTATTATACGGCTAGCATGTCTACGTTCCTAGTCCTATGTATTTTGGGATTGGGACGTTACAAGCTAAACAGTTATCATCATGACTAACAGCACGTCAGTCGAGAAAATCCGTTCAAATTTCGAGCGCGTGGTGCTCGAGGAGATTTTGTCAGACATGTCAGATCTGCTATAAATGATGAACAGTTGTCTTGCGCCATCTGCAATTGGCACGAGATGATCATTAGTATTATATTAATCAGTGAAACACTAAACAGTAGTTAGCACCTAGCGCCACTTAGCAAGTAGCGCATGGCGCCACCCAGCAGCGGGTGTTTTATCAAATCATATTGAAGTAGTTAGATTATATGGCACACATGCCACTAATCTCGAAGAACGTGTACGTGACACTGTCCATGACCAAGCGCATATCAATCACAGCATGCCACGCGTCCAAGCAGTTAAACTAACCGTTCCGTCAAGGGGTGAATGGCGCGCCACTTGCATCGTGCGCCAATCAGGATAACTACTTAACAGTTATCTCTATAACTCTATAAATAGAGTTTCAAATCACTTGCAAAGCATCACTAATGATCATAATCTCCTGCGCACTTGCTGCAGCACTCTCCAAAGACTTTGTTCTTCGACATCACATCGTCCAAGGGATAAAGTGATCGTCTTCTGATCAGATTCATATAGTTGTACTTCTCCAGAAATAAATTGTACTCTTGTACTTTCTTTTTTCTAGATTGTAAAGAAGCACTTTTGTTTTTGCAAACAGGAGTATCTAGCTACTTCGAAAGAAGTATCTCCACCTACATTAACAAGTCTCACTTTTATTGTTCCCTTCAGATAACGAAAAATCTTCTTTACTGCTTTCCAATGTGACTTTCCAGGTTTGACCATAAACGTGACGACTAGATTGACTGAATGAGCAATAGAAGGATGAATTGTAACCCCCCGTACTGTGTACTGTGTTGTGCACACAACAAGGCCCGATACCCCTTCGCTGCCATGGCCATGCCCCCCCCCCCATTCTCTACTCTTCTTCTCTATTAAATCCTCTCATCCTTTGATTTTTTTTCCTATCCCTAGCAACACCCACAACCATCATCATCACTCATCCTCATCATTGTCGTCGTCAGTATCCATCCGACTGCAAAGCAGAGTTAGCAGCAACAGCGGCCGAAAGCTCTCGATGTTGCCGCCTCGGCCCCACGACCGTACCGTCGTGCTTGCCACCGACCCCCGCCTATGCAACCCAACCCGACGTCGATCAGAGGAACTAGCAATAGTATAAGTTGCCATGGCGGCAGCAGTGGGGCCTCCCTCTGTACTCGCCGAAACCGCCATCAAGGTCGTCCTCGGTTGCCCCTATGTCCTGGCGACCTTCCGCGTACGGCCCCGACGCGCCACCCTCGTCGAAGAAGCCTTGATCCCCTGCCAGACCAGACCCCCAACCCCCCCCCCCCCCCCCCCCGCCTTCTCCTTTCTTTGTTTAAAAACAGAAGAGGAAGGAGAAAATAGAGACTAGGTTCTCAAATATTATGTGAAGTTTGTAATAACAACCACCCCCTCCCCCACCCAAAAAAAAAATTATTTATTGCATAATCCTTCAAATAGTTTATATATATATATATATATATATATATATATATATATATATATATATATATATATATATATATAAAGAAAGAAAGAAAAAAAAAAAAAAAAAAAGAGTATTTCATGCACATATTATTTACTTTAGATTAAGTCATGATGGGTTATGAACAAATCTCAAATTACTTTATATATAGATTAATTTCAACTTATCACTTAATTATTATTATTATTATTAACATCATATTACTAGAGAGAATTTAATTGTTTTAAATCATTAATTATTATAGGATCCTTGTAATTATTTTCTACATGCTAATGAGATCCCAGTGAGACCAGCGTTGTTGGATTCGCAACGTCGTAATATCCATGTGTAGGTAATTTTGTCTAGTTTTGTTGATGTTTTTCGGAGCGCCATCCTAATCTATACTAGAAAAACATATGATCCCTTGATTCACCATCATTCGTGCACAAGACACACCCATGTTGTATGAACACCATCTCAAATCTGTCCAGCGTCTAAAGACATCCCCGAACCGCTTTATGGAGGCACGACTTCATCTTTGTTGGAGCGTCCTTTAACCAGATGAACTCTGTCTATTCAAATAGAGAGACGTTGGTTATTGCTCTAAGATCGAACATCCTTTATAATCACTAATAATAATAATTATTATTATTATTATTATTATTATTATTATTATTATTATTATTATTATTATTATTATTATTATTATTATTATTATTATTATTATATATATATATATATATATATATATATATATATATATATATATATATATATATATATATATATATATATATTATATATATATATATATATATATATATATATATATATATATGTAAAGAAAGAAAAAGAACATATATATATATATATATATATATATATATATATATATATAATATATATATATATATATATATGTTCTTTTTCTTTCTTTACATATATATATATATATATATATATATATATATATATATATATATATATATATATATATATATATATATATGTAAAGAAAGAAAAAGAACATATATATATATATATATATATATATAAAACAAGAATACAAGCTAAAGTCTTATTTGAGACACCAACTTGGTTCTCTTCATGGTTGAGAAAAATTTGACAGCCCAATGGTTTGAGGTCCATGAACGTGAGGGAACCACAGGGGCGCCCCCAAGAACAACCCAAAAGTCCGACGAGGACTAGCTAACACCAACCACGTGGCACCACCGCCACCCACCCATCTTCTCCAGCTCCCTCTCCCTCCACGCCTCCCCTTCCCAGCCATCCATCCCCAAATTTAAACCATCTCAGCCGTCGGATCAGATTCATCCCTCCCCCCATTTGCGTCATTCCTTCTCCCGCCAGTATAATACTCGTAGCTCACTTCCTCTCCGTCAACAAACAAAAGAAAAAAGAAAAAGAAAATTCCAATTTTTATTTTTGTGGCATGGGAGTAGTCGCAGTCCCGAGCTCAGCCTCCCGAACCGCCCCGGTCGGCACGGCCCGCCGGAGATCGCGCCCGCCCGGCCGGTCCGGGCCCGCCGTCGTCGCCTTCAAGACCGACCGGACCGCCGGCAGGTGCCCCACCTCGGAAGCCGGTCAGCGGTCGGCCACCGTCCCGGTGGTGGTCGACCAGCCCAAGAAGAAGGTTATTCCGGCGAGGAAGACGCACAAGAAGGAGGAGAAGAAGAAGAAGAAGAAGAAGAAGCAAGGAGGAGGAGGAGGTGAGCATGACTTGGACTACAACGAGATGGCGGCGGTGCTGGAGAACATATACAAGCTCAGCCCGGACGCGGACGTGTCCGATGCGGTGGTGGCGAGGGGGAGGAAGAGGAAGGGGAGGAGGCTGAGCATGGAGAAGAGGGTTGCAATGAAGAGGAGATCAATTAGTAGTGGTGGTGGAGGAGGAGAGGAGGAGGAGATCTATGCGGAGAGGCTTGTGAGGGACTACTCGGCGTCCGTGGATCTGGTCAGCTTGGACTGGAGGAGGATGAAGATCCCGCCGGTCCTCGGACCGCCGGAGCAGTGCCGCCTCTTCAAGCTCATGCAGCCATCGAAGGTCTCACAAATTATTTATTTCCCTTTTTTATAAGTTTGTCATAGTGTGTTCTTAACTATATCGTGTTGGACACACTCCAAAATACGCTAGGACGTTGCCCCATAGGTGCCGCATTGTTATTTGTGGCAACAACCCAGATCCTAAATGGACCTCTGTGAGATCGTTCTTACGAAGATCATAAGGCCATCTCCAACCCATCCTCAAAAATTTTCTCAATTTGAGGACTCAACAAGAAATATTTCTCTATGATGCTATCCTCAAAATTTTACATCTCCAATCCATCAATTCTCAAATAATAAACAACCATTATTTATTTCTACATAAATTTACTTTTTCACAACCATTTAATATAATCAAATACATTAACGTTATATTATTAATATTATTTACTGAGATAATATTATAATATTCTATATTATAATATTATTTATATTGTTTAATATTTTATAATATTATATATCTTATTTATAATATTTCATATACATTAACGTATAGATAATATTATTTATAATATTTCATATACATTAACGTTTAGCTTTGAATTTCAATGTTATTGTACTTCTTTAAGCATTTTTAATTTCAATATTGTTGTAGCGTGTAGACTCAATGTTGTTGTTGGTTTCGATATTTGAAAAAGTTTGATGTTATTCTATTAATTTTTGTCAAATTGTTCAAATATTATTTTATTAATCAAATGAATCTAATAAAAAATACTAATAAATATATTCAATATTAAATTCTATTTGAAGATCTCAACAAAAAATATTTTAATAGTATTATTATATTATTTATAATTATAACTTAAAAAATATGTTAAGTTAATTAAATTTAGTATTTAACATATGTTAAAAAGAGTTGACCCATAAGGTGCAAAAGAGAATTCATATGTAAGACCTGAACCAATCTCAATTATCTACACCTCGTGATATCACCTCTTACACGATGTGGAACTAAATTACCAACTCCATTATCATCCCATTTCGAGGGCTCAACCGGAAACGAAATACAATCCAACAGATTCGCTTGCTACAAATCGACACGGATGGATTAATAGAACTGATCACAGATGGGATTGAGTGTTGAATCAGAGATACTGTTTCATCTGTTCTAGCAAGGACAAGCTTTGTGGCTGACTGATACCTCAGCATTCTGCGTCGGAGATGGAAATGGCGATGAGCCTACTCCATCTACCGTCCAAAGAGCGATAACAGGAACGAGCTACCACTCTTTTTCATCATAATTTTGACTAGGGTTTCCATTGAACAAATAGAGTGCAACTACCTGTCACTTGACAAGGATGAGATTGCTGGAATTTCTATTTGCGAAAAAACTTGTACTCTTTTACATTCCAGGTGTGTTAGATTTATGTATTTTTCTTATTTGGTGTACTTTCTAGTATCTTCCATTATATCTTTTTAAAGAAAAAGGGTGGGACTTCTCACAGTATCGGACTTTAGATTTTGAGATCTGAGACGAGCTTTAAAAATTGTGCCCTCAAAACTTAATGTTCATATAGATTTTTTTTCATGGACGATTATACAATAATATTATCAACACAAAATTCAGAAAATAAAACAATAAATATAATATAATATAATATAATATAATATCTAAAATAATGTCATAGTAAAATTTTAATAAAACTGAAGATGTTTCCATACCAAAAATTAAATTAATATACTAGGTAAATAAATAAAAATAAAGCTAACAATGTTTGGGGTAGTTCACATTATAAATACTAAAAGGGAGATGGATAAAATTGCAACATGTTCTCTTGTTCAATTACGTCCAAGAGGACCAAGAAAAACACAAGGGATATTGACAACAATGAAATGGTAGAGGAGATTGAGACAGATGAGATTGACAACGACGGAAGGGTAGAGGAGACTGAGAGCGTCAGACTGTTAGAGTGAAGGAAGGGGAAGATAATTTTGACAGTGACTGCAATTTTTTTTTTTATTCTAACTAGCCGATTTGTCTATTGGTATTCTACTATATGACGTTTGGATATCCTATAACAAAAAATCTTTTTGCGATGACAAATAATTTTAATGAGTTTGATGGACGTTTGTTCAGAATTGAACTTACGTATATTAAATAGTATATTAAAAAATTTGGTGTTCTCTAAAATTTTGGGCCTAAGACGACTGCTTCATGTGCCTCATATCACGTCCGGCCATGACTTCTCATCTTGTCAAAAAGAAAAAAAAAAAAAAAAAAAAACGTGGTTATTGTTTCATTACCACTTGATAAGCTTCTCCTTTCTTTTTTATTTCAGGCAATATTAGAGGTGAAGGAGAAGTTGCAAATGGGTTTAACTAGAGAGCCCACCGATGGTGAGCTTGCAGTTGCAGTGAATATGAGTGTGCCACAACTAAGAAGACAGAGAGAGGTTGGTCATGCAGCAAGAAACAAGCTAATTAAGGTATCCAAACTTTACCCAGCATATATAATTGGTTCATGCTGTTCATCCACCTGATTCGAAACTGATTGCATTGCTAGTTGGCAAGGTTCTAAACGGCATTAGGTGGGTGCGCAGCGGAGAGAGTCCATCTACCGCCTAGACCGCCTAGACGGTTAATGCATTTTGAACATTTTTTACTATTTTACCATTATTATTATTTTTGTGCATAATATACATATTTTAAGGGTGTTCCATACATAATTAAGTTGTAGAACGAAGATTTATAAAGTTTTAGTTTTGTAAAAAGTGAACTATAGGCTCATCATGCTTACAAAACTTTTTTGGCCAAAGTATCTTGTTAGGTATTGCTCCGTCTAGGCGTCCGTCTACGCTGCCTCACATCCGCCTATGCTGCCAACCTCCATTGGGCACCTACTCCGCCGCCTACCGAAAAGCGGTTCCGAGAGAGACTGCCTACCGCCTACGCGGACTAGGCGGCCGTCATTTAGAACACTGCTAGTTGGTTAGTGCATACTTTATAAATGACTAATCCAAGCAGACTTGGACTCGTATACTTTTATGTTTCATCTCATACCTTTCTCTTGTGGGGATGAACTTATCTGCTAGCATCCGTTTAATAAAGACTTGGTATTTAAAATATCATGCATTAATTAGGGGATATTTTGGGTGATTTTAATTGGATATCAACAATCAATTCATCTATAAGGTGTTTGTTTTTGCAAAGTTTTCAGTAAATGTTGTGCATTATAATTTATGCAAAAGATCATTCTAGAAGGTAGTTTTTTTTTGTTTTTTTGCTTCAGCCTCGAGCATTATATTTGTTGTAAACCCATATTTCCGAAATTCCCAAATGTGTTACTTGATTGTGAACTGGTAACATTCATTAGCAAGACTATTTTGTGTAATAATGATTTGCAATGAAAACAATTGCAGCACAATCTTCGGCTCGTTTTGTTCGTAATCAACAAGTACTATCAAGAATCTGCTGGTGGTGAGAAGTTTCAAGACCTTTGCCAAGCAGGAGCGAAGGGTTTGATTACAGCCGTTGATCGGTTTGAACCGAGGCGTGGCTTTCGTTTATCGACGTATGGTCTTTTCTGGATCCGGCACTCTATAACCCGGTCGATGACAATCTCAAGCTTCACACGCGTCTCCTATGGTGTTCAAACGGTATGATACAAATTTTGCCTTTTAATCTGTGACTTCCTATTATAGCCAACATACTAAAGCCTCTTATTCTATATAAACTAGGGGTGACCAAATACCGACCGATACCGAAAAATCGATCGATTTAATATTCCGAAAAATCGAACCGAAATTATGTACCGATACCGAATTGCCGAACCGACTAAAATATGGTATAATGGTAGTGGTAGCAGTTTGAGTGTAATACCATACCGAAAATACCGAACCGATTCGATATATATATATATATATATATATATATATATATATATATATATATATGAAAAATTTATGAAATATCCAAAAATTGTAAAAAAATTTATGAAAAATCCACCGCAAAATAATATTTCATCGCGTGCCCAGAATTAGCGAAAATATATGAAGAGGGTTCTGAATGACCTTTTTATCCTTCTAATTTATTGAAAACACCCCCGAACCCTACTCTTCAAAAAAAATATTTCGATATTTTCTCTTCTTCCATACGCTGCTCAGTTTCGAATCTAGGTTTTCTCTTCCAAAATCTTCAAACCTTACTTCAAAAACTCGTCAAAAATTTTCGGAAAGACGGACAAACGGTAAAACTGTTAAAACGGAGGTCCAAATATCATTTTTTCGCGATTCTAAAATTTCGAAAGGCCAACTAACGAAGAAGCTGTTAATCTCCAGCTCCTCGGAAATACGCTTCTTTTGCGACAAACCGGGCCTCGTTTCGACCTCCCAGTCAAAAGTTATGACCCTTCAAAGTTTCAACTGAACATAAAATACAGGAGAATGATCATTCTCCGTGGTAATATCACGCACGAAGAATGGCCATTCTTCGTGCTAAAACCACGGAGAATGGTCATTCTCCTTGTTAAATTGACAAAGAATAGCCATTTTCCGTGTTAGAATGACGGAGAATGGTCATTCTTCGTCAATTTAACAAGGAGAATGGCCATTCTCCTTGGTTTTAGCACGGAGAAAGACCATTCTCCGTGCTAAAACCACGGAGAATGACCATTCTCCTTGTTAAATTGACAAAGAATAGTCATTCTCCGTGTTAAAATGACGGAGAATGGCCATTCTCCGTCAATTTAACAAGGAGAATGGCCATTCTCCGTCATTTTAACACGGAGAATGACCATTCTCCGTGTTAGAATGACGGAGAATGGTCATTCTCCGTCAATTTAACAAGGAGAATGACCATTCTTCTTGTTAAATTGACAAAGAATAGCCATTCTCCATGTCAAAATTGACAAAGAATGGCCATTTTTCGTCAATTAAACAAGGAGAATGGCCATTCTCCGCCATTTTAACACGGAGAATGGCCATTCTCCGTATTAAAATGACGGAGAATGGCTATTCTCAGTCATTTTATCACGGAGCCATTCTCCGTCATTTTAACACGGAAAATGGCCATTCTCTGTGGTTTTAACACGGAGAATGCCCATTCTCTATCATTTTAACATGGAGAATGGCCATTCTTCGTGGTTTTAACATGGAGAATGTCCATTCTCCATCATTTTAACACGAAGAATGGCCATTCTCCGTGGTTTTAACACGAAAAATGTCCATTTTTTATCATTTTAACATGGAGAATGGCCATTCTCTGTCATTTTGACACGGAGAATGGTCATTCTCCATTATTTTGACATGGATAAGGCCATTCTCTGTGGTTTTAGCACGGAGAATGGTCATTCTCTGTAATTTTAATACGGACAATGGTCATTTTTCGTCATTTTAACAAGGAGAATAGTGGAGAACAGTCGACAGAAACCTAAAACCTAGGGGTGACCAAATCTCAAGCTTCACACGCGTCTCCTATGGTGTTCAAACGGTATGATACAAATTTTGCCTTTTAATCTATGACTTCCTATTATAGCCAACATACTAAAGCCTCTTATTCTATATAAAGTAGGGGTGACCAAATACCGAAAAATTGTCGAACCGAAATTATTTATCGATACCGAATTGTCGAACCGACTAAAATATGGTATAATGGTATATATATATATATATATATATATATATATATATATATATATATATATATTTGTTTATTTATTATGTAGTAGATGAAGATGAAAAGACCAAATCTTTCTTTGAAATAGGAGACGAAGAATCGATAGCGGTTATTGTTTTTTTTCAAATTTTGATAGATTTAATTACGTCTAAAAATTTTACAAATAGGCAAGTGATTGTTTCCTTTTTCAGCCGGACTTTTCCTTTAAAAATGCATAATTATATATATATCTATATACTAGTATCCGGTATTTTCAGGACCCCTAAAAAAGTGGGGCCCTAGACAGCTGCTTCGTTTGCCCAAAGAAGGAGCCGGCCCTAAGGGGCATAAGTACATTCAAGATGCGGAAATTAATGCTATGTTCACACATTCAAGTATTCATTGATAGGCTTCCTAAAATAAGTAACTTGACAATTATCGGGAAACTAATGTCTTTGAGATCCTTAGTATCAGATTATGTTCTAGCGACGAACACTTCTGACATCAATTTTTGTATGTCGTATTAAGCATTATTGTTGTATATTGCATATATTATCCTAAAATATTTACATTCTCTACCCTGCTTTTGGTGATATATTCAAGATCCCTTGTTCTCATCTTCATTAAACTCCTTAGGCGCCACATTCTAGATTCCAAGGGTACAAGATATGCCGAACTCTGAGTGACCCTTATCGTTACCGGAGAGAGACATAAGACGCTGGCTAGGTGGCAGAATATCAGTGGATCGAGCCACGGGGGCATATTATTCCTTCCTTTGATAAAAAATGCTGGGAGCTGGAGACAGTAGGCCCAAAAGGCATATAATGCAGCATGCACAAAGTACCATGTGTAATGCCGGGCATCTCAGAGAAAAAGGATATAGGATATTAGCTTGCCCCATCAAAGATAATGCAAATTTAGCCAAGTTTTTATCTAGATGCAGTTTCCTATGTTGTACAATGTGTGTTGTGCTTAATTCCCCAACATGCCATAGGAGTTGCATCAGTGTCAGTCTTTGCTGTTACTGTCTACAATATGTAGGAATTTGCCTCGGAGATTGATGTGATCATGCAGATCAGATGCTGAAACAATTGCTACATATGTTGTAGATAATCCTTAAGCTAACATGGCTCACCCTTGTGCGGGTTTGAGTTAGATTTTTCCTTCCCCAGTAAAATGCTGAACAACCCTCCGTATAGGCACTTAATATATTTGTTACATCTTTTTATTTTCTGTTCCTAAGTCCTAACTTCTTAAAGTACATTATCGTTTCGAAATGCTAAGTGTCTGCAACCAAATGTTTACAACCTTCTTACAATCCCCCACACACACATAGGTCCCACCTCCCCTCTCACTCCCCTGCTACATGGGGCTCCACCCGACCCCACCACTTCCCCCCTCTTCCAATCGAACTCCAACACGTGGCGGTTATAAGAGAATTGTAAGCATTTGGTTGTAGGCATAGCAAAGCTCCTATCGTTTAGCCATGTGAAGATCCTTCTGACGTTGGAAACCTAATTTGTTATATTATATCATCAGGTCAGACAAGAGATTCAGAAGGCCAAATTAGAGTTGGTGTTTGAGCTTAGGAGATTACCGACGGAGGAAGAGATCATAGCCAGGGTAGGGATCTCTCCAGAGAGATACTATGATGTAATGAAGGCCTCAAAATCAATCTCCTCACTCAATGCAAGGCATGCTGTCACTCAAGAAGAATTCATCAATGGGATAACTGATATCGATGGGGGAGGTGACAAAAGTAGACAGCCAACACTTCTCCGACTTGCTCTTGATGATGTGGTAAACCTACTTTAAGCAGCTTTTAAATTATCTCCACATATTCCAAATTTTTTGATTGGCTGTTTGAATCTTCTTCTTTCATTCACTTCTGTGAAGGGCCATCTCCTATTTAACCTTAGCAAATGCCACATCTTTCTTTACAACCTCAATTCTTTTTTCTGTTAAGATTGGAAAGTCTTGTTAGTACATAAATTAGATCATTGGAAAATAATATGCTGACTGATTCTTCGTGTATCACCTTTTAGCTTCAACACTAGAGTAGTTACACTTATTGTGTTTAGTCATTCTGTTATATTTATCTTTGTTGATATCATGTTTAAGAGTTGAAACATTCATATTTCTGTTCATCTAACGACGTTCAAAATGATATAATCTGATCTACAAAGAATTCGTGCTAGAATAGGTGCTAGAATTTGTTTTTGGGTCTTCGTCCCACGTCAATAGGATTCTCAAACAGCCCTGATTTCTTTACGATGCACCATTAAGTACCAAAATTACACTCTCAGAAAGTTTATTAGCAACTCTTTTCTCCAACATATTTTGCATTTTTTATTCTTGTGAGATTAGCATTATATTTACTCTATGCTACTACATTTGTGCTTCCATTTCTGAGAACGATTGCGATAAAGGGTTTTTTCTTTCCCAACAATTCGATATATTTATTCTTTACAAATGTCATGACATTCACCTAGAGGATCTTGCTTCTTTTGATAGAACGTGCATCATGTTCAAAGTTAAAATCTAATTCTAGCAAGCTAGAAATTCATGGTCGTAAGTTTCGTTGTCTGCAGCTAGATTCATTAAAGCCTAAGGAGAGCTTGGTCATCAGACAGAGATACGGCCTCGATGGCAAAGGGGATAGGACTTTGGGCGAGATTGCAGGCAACCTCAATATCTCCCGAGAGATGGTCCGGAAGCACGAGTTGAAGGCCTTGATGAAGCTCAAGCATCCAGCTCGACTCGATTACCTACGGAGGTATCTCTGACACGTCACCATATGTATGAGTACTGCTACGTTGTCCGCCTGCGGACCAGTCCGTCCGTCACGTGTCTCCGTCCCATTGACAGGTCAACCGGCGTGAGACCTGTGAACAGAGGAGGGGCCAATGGGGGTGCGGCCATGCAGCGCACGGGCCATCCGCCTGCGGACAAATTAGCTTTTCCGATGTATGAGCGTTCAGAATATAGTTTACTCGCCGTACAGGGGAAGGTCTGTATCATAGTTAAAGTATCACACAGAAACTTGTAATTATCAAGTACAGTGTCATTCGTCTTGAGGACCACACTTGCAGACACCAAGTGTGTCCTCGTGTAATATATACACGTACATGTAAAGGCCCAAGAGAGTGAGTGGTAGAATACTTGTGAAAAACATTTTTCAAAGTTTCAGAAATATATGCTCTTTATACTAATTTCTTTAGAGTTGGCATCTTGATGTTTTGTTTACCTAACGAAATCTGTAGTAAATGATATGGTTGATCTCCAGGATACTACTATGCAGTTGCAGGCATTCATTCTCTGTGTCATTTGCTCATATACCCATAATGTTTTTCTAATTTGACGTACTTTAAAACGGCATTAAAACTGGGATGAAAACAAAGGTAAGGCGTAGCATCTCTGAAACTCAAGCTGGCATTCTTGTTTCCTTGCATTACCTTTGTGGATTTCACATTTACCAACAAGGTTCTAAACGGCGGTTGGCGGGTGCGCGACAAAGAGAGTCCGCCTACCGTCTCGGCACCGTCTAGACGGTTGATAAATTTTGAACATTTTTTACTATTTTACCACTGTTTTTTTTTTTTTGCATAATATGCATATTTTAAGGATGTTCAATGCATAACTAAGTTGTAGAACGAAGATTTATAAAGTTTTAGTTTTGTAAAAGTGAACCACAGGCCAATAGTGGTTACAAAATCTTTTTGGCCAAAGTATCTTGTTAGGTATTGATCCGCCTGGGTGTCCGTCTACGCCGTCTCACCTCCGCCTATGCCGCTAACTTCCGTTGGCCACGGAAAAGCAGTGCGGAGAGAGACCGTCTACCGCCTAGGCAGCCTAGATGGCCGTCATTTAGAACACTGTTTACCAATATGTAGAATATAGAGGATTGCATCTGTTGAACGGTTAATCAAAACATTTAGCAATTTCCGCCTTCTCATTTTCTTTCCTGGGCTATCTTCTTTCAATCCATATATTGGATAAATCACATTTGTTCCCAAAATTTTGACCAGAGTCCTACATTTTCATACTCGAGTCAAGTCCTGAGCCCAAAATGATCCAGAGAACTTCAGAATCATAGAAGAACTTCTCAAATCTGGAAACTAAAATTTCTTGCTAAGTTATAACTTAGAAATCACATATTACTACTACTTCCAGGATTAGACACTGTTACCATCATCGTTAATCATTACCCAAACCTTCTCGCATCGGAATGGGGTTAGCTAAGGAACATCTGCAACCACAAGTAGAGTAGTACATTTGCAGTCAGAATGAACAGTGGGTGTGGGGGGTGTTCGTGTAACCTGAAATCTGTTCATCTGCTGGTTCATGAGAAGAAGAGAGTGGGTAGCTACCCGTCAACAAACCCTAACCCATGCTCCTCAACCCCCCAACTGCGACCCCATGCTCGTTCGCTTGTTTGGTGCTGCAGGTAGCGTCGCAGTCGTCAGGTCTTGTTTGTTTGGTGCAGCTGTTCTTCAAGTTGTCTGGATATACATCTGCCAGTGTTTGGTTTGCTGACACGTGGGCCCCGGGGGACAAATCGCAGGTCGCCCAGGTACTGCTTCCTTGGATCCCTCAACTGATATCCACTACTTTTAAGTTCCAACTATCTTACCCTGTTTTTCCTTGTGTTGAACAATCAAGTGTTGTTCTCAGTGACATAATCCTACCTGTAAAATATCAATTCTTGATATAAACCTACACTTTTCGTATCGACGACTTCAAGATCATTGACATTTTCGGATCGACGACTTCAAGATCATTGACATGTGAATCATGCTGAGAGGTTGAGGTGCTCGCACAGCGCGTGGACTTTTTAGTTGGAGTGTAGGTTAGGTATGGTCCTAACATTAGTTAAATTGAGTATATTACAGTTCATACCAGAAACAAAACTATAAAGAAGGACGTGGATTGTAACGCAGTTGAGCTGTAGATGTCAGTATTACATGGACGTGGTCCTTTGATTTATTTTTATTTTTATTTTTATTTTTTGTAAAGTTATTCAAAAGCAGCAACAAATTTATTAATTAAATTTCGCGTTCCTAGCTAGCTGCTCCCAAGTTCCAAGTGCATAAAATACCTACCAATCTGAAGGGTGGTAAAGAAAGATAAGGTTCACCTATATACTTCTCTCTCTCTCTCTCTCATTCTGGCATGCAGTATCATCCAATGCCAGGATCCAGAGATGAACACCGGAGGGAAGGGCGACGCCGTCGACGAGCCAAACAGCCTAGAGGTGCTGCTGCTGCAATCTCATATGACGATTCCGAAGGTTTGTTTTTCCTCTCTTTTTCGGCTTCTAGAATAAAAGGATATGCATTCTTTTAACTATCTTCATGCATATGAATATGCAAGAAATTAAGCACGCAATTTGTTCGGTTTACTTTGAAACAGAGGTGAGCAGCAGCGAGTGGCAGCCCATCGACATGACCGAGCAAGAGGAAGATATCATCTGTAGAATGTACAGGCTCGTCGGGGACAGGTAGTATACCTCAATTTATACTTACAATTTGATTTCGAATAAGAATTGACGCAGCAATATTGTATGTCCAAGTCAAAAAGAATAGGATCAGCAACAGTATGCCTAACTTTAAGTCCAAGTCAAAGGAACGTCGGCATTCTCTAAATTTCTGGGTCAGTACGTAGTATTTCTAGCAATCGAGCAACAATGATTATAGTATCAAAGTCTTGCAGGTGGACTATAATAGCAGGCCGAGTGCCGGGAAGGAAGCCGGAGGAGATCGAGAGGTTCTGGATAATGAGGAATGCGGAATGGTTTGCTTACAAGAGGATTTAGAGCCAAGACGAAGATCAACAGTAGCCTGAGTCCTATCAAAAGGCTAGATTAATTTACTCTCCTCTTCTATCCCAAAGCTTTGGGATAATTGCGTTGTATGGTTGAAGCTACTTCTGCAGAATTTCTCATGTAATCGACATAAAAAAAATTTACTATTGCAGGTTTATTAGAGAAATATTCGTTTAATAATTAGAGCCCATTTGGTTGTACTCGTGTACTCCGGAACTTGTAGAAGGTATTTCAATCCGAGACTTATATCACAGAAGAAGCACTTCATAAGTCATGCAAAAATGGATTCTCTACATATCGGTGTAGACCAGAGCATACCTCAACCGGAAGTTAACATTTGCGTTACAGTTCATGCGCCAAGGAGAGAGAGGAGCAGAGCTCAAAAGAGGTCAAAAAAATAATCTAAACCTTGCCCAATTTCCCATATTGAAAGGCTCGCTCCCCAAGCCCGAGCTTCGTCCAATCTCGTTGAAATCGACATGAGCGACGGGTAAAACACTGCATGCTGTACATTGTTATCCGAGTATATGAAGAAGTGCTCGCTACTCTTCTCTTCCCATCGCAGCAGTGGTCTGTGCCTCTCCAGCAATGACACGTAGTCCCTGCCGGTGATGGCTCCGCCACCCGCACCTGCAAAACATATTTCAAGGATGAATCTAAAAATCGATACACCATATGCATCCAACCAGGCGCATGGCAAGTATGCCCAACATACTGAGTACCTCTGTAGCGCAATGGTAAACTTCCACTGCGAATGTGCAGTACTATGGCTTGTATGAAGAAACGAAAAGAAAATGTCACGGACAAATATGCCGAACATAGTATATCGAGTGCAGATTAAGTGAAATCATGCTACTACTAAATTCCGGAGAGAAGAAAAGGCATTGACTACTCTGAAATGCAGCAGAGGCCCTTACCTTGTGAAAGAATGAAATCATTCCCGTAAAAGTTGATGCCAAGGAAGATCAAGTGTGCATGCTTATGGGGCCCATCTTGAGCATTGTCGCCGAGAAGCAGGTGTAAACAAGAGCGGATCCACGGCAGTGGAGCATTTGGACCAGGATTCTGAGGTCCAGAGAAGTCATAGGTCATGAGAGAGAAGCCGTCTACAGAATCATTCAGCTCCGTAAGATCTAAAGGTCCGAAGTCGTGTTCAGCAAGATTTTGAGAACGTGGGGCAGGGATAACATAAATCAGCTCCAAATGGTGATTGGCATTTATCATTGAGTTCACTGAATGCAAAGCCTTCCCCAATTGTTTAATGAACTGTAGTGCCTATAAATTCCACAAAAAAGGTTTGTCACACAAATCTATATATTGAATATAAATAGGGAAAGGCTAAAGATGTCAAGATGGTGATAGATGACAGAACAGCTTTGATTCACAGGGGTTGACATTACAATATTTGGTGCTCCTTTCAAAGTTCTTGGGGATGGATAAACAGTATACTTCAAATTAATTGAATAAAGTTTAAAGTTTAAGCAAGGTTCGCAGTATCGTATTGGAATCGTATCTATTCCTATGAGTATCGGAATCGTGATATCAACAATATAGACGGTTTTGGATTGGAGTATCGGATTCTTTTGGTATTGGAAAGCAAATAATTATTAATAAATTATTAAAATTTTGGAACTTTTTATACATTTAAACATAATTTTAAGTATTTTCTGTGTTCTTTCTTAGTAGTTTTGAAATTGAATGAAATAATAGTTGCCTTTGCTAATTGGTTTACCTGTGATAAATAAATTTTCTTCATTCACATGCTTTTACAACCTTACTATACTTTTACACCCTTGTTGATTGGTCTTTTTCGTTCAATTTTATCTGTCAAATTGAATGGGAAAGAGACCCCTAATATTGATATCGGTTAGTATCGGTAGCGAACAGTATCGGATTGGCACATGTCAAACCGTATCGGTATTGGCCGTATTGTATCGGTATCGACCAATACTGCAAACTATCAGTTTAACCTCCATATGTATAGTTGATCATGTTAGAAAGTCTTAAATAGAATTTGCTGGTTCCGTTGGCACGTCACAGGCTTGGTGCCTAGAGCATTACGTGTCGAGCCTTATTTCCATGGTCGTAATAAGACGATGCAAGTGAAGATGTTTTTTCCCCTTATTTATGCTATCGCATCCAAGTACCTCTCAGTAATAAGCAGTTTGTGAAAAGCTAAGAATATTACCAAAGATGGTGACTATCAAATGCAACGGGCAGATGAAAAGACAATTTCCTACCAAAAACAAAGTGCGGAAAGAAACGAAGATCTGAAGCACTAGCATAAGAAATAAGAGTTGATCATGCAACATCTATTCTTGAGACGAAAGAAAAGACGATATTAAAGTTACCATTCTGCGCATGTCTGGATCATGCAGCACACCATATGCTGCCCACCTCGACCAGGATTCTAGCACAATGCCATCATAGCCCATGTCCCTGTTCACTGGCAGGTAAATTTCGAGCTGGATATGCTATGTCTAGCAATAACTGAATGATAGACACTAGAGAATGAACTGAAGTAAAAAAAAAAAAAAAAACTCACTTGCACTCTGCAACTATGATATCAATTGCTTTAGTCCATTGCTGCTTCTTTTGAAGAAGATCTGCAGGAAATGCTTCCAGGACTACCCTAGGCAACAGCTGCTAGACATGTATGATAAAATATTGTAATGTCTATCAAATTCAACTCGAACTGATACTAAAAGTAATCTTGGTACTCTATTACAGTGAAATGACACATTTTCAATACAATAGTGACCCACTTATAATAAATATCAACGGGAAACAGAAGTGGAGAAAGGCAAGTGATGTATTCAGAACTTCAATCGAAAGCATATCTATATCTAGTAAGGACTGTAGGGTGCTAGCGGTAGGATCTAAAGTCAAATCATGTTGGTTGGAAAATACATATCGGAACGTTTAAGTAGAATCAATTCTGTTGTGATCAAGGTTGTCAAACTCGAGATACTACCAAGGATCGTTCGAAGGGTGAACGATCGTAACTCGTAGGATCATAACACGGATCGTAAGATCCCACCAGAAAGACAAAATTATATTTAATATATATTATATATTATTTATATAACATAAATAAGAAAAAGTAACCTTAAAAACCAAAATAACCTTAATATAAAAATGTCATACATGAATCATAAGTCACAAACTCGTGGGATCGTAACACGGATCGTAAGATCCCACGCGTTTCCTCGCCGTGCCGGCCGATGACCGCGCCGGCCATCAATCTGTCTCGAAGCTCCGTATAAAACGCGTAGGATCGTACGATCCCACGATCTATCGCGCGAGTTTAACAACATTGGTTGTGATATCAATTAGATGGCCTAAAAACAAAATCCATTTCGCATTGAAATTGTCTAGGTAAATTTCAGAAAATCACCCTAAGGTTTTAGTGCCCAGTGACCCCCTGTATCACTTATCCTTTGCCATTAGCCTTTTGACTAAAACATTTAATGAAAGACCAAAATGCCCTTTCAATGAATTAAACTATGTTTCTGAAAGAAGAAAAAGATAATGGTAACTAAAAAGAAGAAAATCCTTTACCATCCTCTCCTATTTGCTCTCTCAAACCCCTACCCACTCTCTTTCTCCTTTCCTCCTCTGCCCCACCTTCTCTTCCCCTACCAACTGGCCATAGCAGGAGAAGACAGTCATAGCTGCTAGCAGCAACTTCTTGCCCCACCTTCTTTCTCTCTCATGGCCCTCCCCTCCTTCACATCTTGGTATACATATTTAGACTGGGAGGGAAATAGGAGCAAGGGGAGATGGGTCAGCAGGGAGTGATGGAACTAGGAATGTTAGCTTGGTGGAGGTAGGGGGGTTAGGGGGCAGGGACTACAGACAATACCTATATAATAAAACCACATTCTTTCACTAACAAAACATACAAACGGATGGAACTGAGTTATAATTATCAACTTCAGCACATACAACATACTTGTACCAAACAAAAGTTCAACATAACATCATATCTACGGTTTGCTTAGCTACAGTAAGCTCATGCTCTGCGAGCTTTTACTGAATAGAGTTCATCCATGATCATTTATGTATAAACCTTTTGACAATTTCTTTTAATATATATAAACAACTAAGTTATCAGCAAGTAATCTACCATCCATTCTAACACGCGACCCTGTTTTCACAAGTTTCTTGCAGAAAAAGTTCGTCCTGTACTGGTAGAAACTGGGAGAGCCAACATAAGACGAATCAACTGGTGCGTACAGAGGCTTTAATTTGCTTGGAACTTATCTTGGTGCAAAGGAAATAAAATTATTTTGATTGAGGAAACCAGGACCTCTAATGTTTACATGGCAACTCATAAACCTCTCATAATTTTATTCAACGGTTTGTTGCTTTTAAATACAACTCATAGTTGTACTTAGAATGAAAGTAGGAACAACTTAACAAAACTAACAACTGGAAGATACACACTAACAAGCAATCAACCAAGTCAAATAACAACTTTAGAAAACAAATCAAATCAGACAATATCCTAACTTATTCAAAGCAATAAAATAATTGAATATGATACCATCATGACATCAACCTGTAAATCAGACAATAAATTTTGACTTTCCAGAAACTGTTAATATTCTGCATTAATTCGTGAGGCATGGAGATATTATGAAAGATCTGGATGATGTCACATCACGCGCATAATGTTCAAGATCAGATCTAAAACATTTTTTCTTGCTCGGTTAAATCTTTAACTTCTCAACTAAACTGCATATATCATTGATTCTAAAGGATATGAAGCTACCCCTAGGACAGAAACCTGAGCTCAAAGTAAAAGTAGTTATATTGTTTATTCACGAACCTAATATTAGTGCTTTCAATTGAAAATCTAAGTCAATAACAAGAAAGGAAGGTATGTATCTCTTTCTTTAGAGTTGATGAAGTAGTATCTTTGACATGCACAACATCAAAAAAAAAAAATATATAGAAGCCTGTGTTCATCAACAAATTTTAGTAGCCATTTGCTCCCATTTTGCCTTCTCACGAGCTTCTTCAACAATCAAGCAAAATTTTGCACTGCTAATCTCTTTAGGGATCACATTTCCCACTTTATTGGCAAAGATATGCAAAATCTCTTTTTGAATTTCCTTAGATATATATTTTGCATTTTGCTGCGGAGCATTTTCCATTCCAATATAACACCTACAACTGGACATTATAAGTTGATAAATTTATCAATTCAACGGAATTACCCCTTCTATGACTCAATACTTTCATTATGACCTCTAAACACATGCTTGAAGGCTATGTTGCAGAAACACAGTGCGATCCGAACTGGAGTTTATCCATGAGATACGATGTTGGACTTGGCTCATATGACTTGAAAGGGAAAATCTCCACCTCGGATTGAATTTCTGACGTGAATATACGCTTCTACACAAACGTTCTGCACAGGACTAGTTCTAACTATCAACATTAAGCAAGTCCAAACAATATTTGAACTCTAGAGCAGGTAGCGGCTTTGTGAGTAGATCAGTTGGATTGTCCTCGGTATCGACATTTTTTTTTTCTTGATCCTCTTCTCCGAACGGATGAAATAGTATCTTATGTCGATATATTTTGTTCGATAACCTGATCCTTCACCAAACAAATCACACTCTGTCACAATACAAAACGGTCTACTCCTGATAAAAAAATCCGAGATTGCTCACCAATCTTTTTAATCATATGCCTAGCCTTCGCTGCTTTCCAATGTGACTTTCCAGGTTTGACCATAACCGACTGCAAAGAAGAGTCAGCAGCAACAGCCGTCGAAAGCTCCCGACGTCGCCGCCTCGGCCCCACAACCGTACTACAGTGCTCACCACCGACCCCCGCCTATGCAACCCAACTCGACGTCGATCAGGAAGTAGCAATAGTAGAAGTTGCCATCGGCGGCAGCAGCGGGGCCCCCCCCCCGTGCTTGCCTAAGCCGCCATCAAGATCCCCCTCGGTTGCCCCCATGTCCTGGCAACCTTCCGCGTACGGCCCCGATGCGCCACCCTCGTCGGAGAAGCCCTGATCCCCTGCCAGACCAGAGACCCCCCCTCCCCTCTCCTTTCTTTATTTAAAAACAGAAGAGGAAAAAGAAAACAGAGACTAGGTTCTCAAATATTAGGTGATGTTTGTAATAACCCCCCCCCCCCCCCCCCCTACCCCCCTTTATTTATTGCATAATCCTTCAAATAGTCGTATATATATTTATATAGTTAAAAAAAGAGTATTTCATGCACGTATTATTTACTTTAGGCAATTAAGTCAGGATGGGTTGTGACCAAATCTCAAATTACTATATATATAGATTAATTTCAACTTATAACTTAATAATTATTATTAACATCATATTACTAGAGAGAATTTAATTGTTTCAAATCATTAATTATTATAGGCTCCTTGTAATTATTTTTTACATGCTAATCAGATCCCAATGAGACAACCGTTGTTGGATTCGCAACGTCGTAATATCCATGTGTAGGTATTTTTTTCAAGTTTTGTTGACGTTTTTCAGAGCGCCATCACAATCTATACTAGAAGAACAGATCGGTCGTTTTTCAGAGCGCCGTCACATTCTATCCAATGTGTCACGCCACGACCCGCTGAATCGTTCGTCCTCGCATCGATTCAGCCAAATCGATCGTCCTCGCTAGAGCGTGATGTAGTACGAGTCTGGAATTGCACTCGTACAAGGCTAGATAATTCAAATCTTTAAAATGGTTATCTCAATTCAATATTCGCAGCGGAAGAAAACAGAGGCACATTGAAGTTACACAGAGTATATGAAACACTTCTCTTTATTTAATAAGCAGCGGAATTACAAAGGCTTTCAATAGCCCAAATGAATCTGCCAGATTGGCTTACAATACTCATGATATCTCTAGCCCACAAAGAATTTTATCGTTTCATACATCATGTCTTATATATCTCGACCGTATCATCATGTTGTAAGTCTGAATGTCAATGCGGTCACACGCCTCAAAACGCTATGGCATTCCATGCCTCAGTACGTCCAAGCGAAGCTCCGCCGCGAGCAAACCATTCTCTGCATCCTGCAAGCAATCTAGTAGGGGATCAGTACTAATCATCTTACGTACTGATAAGACTCTACTAAACCGACACTAAGTAAACGTTGTTAATCATGCAGCTTATTTTGTGGTCTTTCTATATTTGCCTTAAGATCAGTTTTATGGCACCTTATAAAGTACTAAAGCATGTATTTCATGGCAAACATGTTATCATTGATCCGTGCAAGTAAACATGCAACATTGATATAACTCGTGTTGTTTCATGGCAAATTCTTATCAATATCGAGGCACTCTGGTCTCTTGCACCGATGCAAGATGAATAAGCCTACCATCTTTCCCTGTCATGTTATAAGTGATCTTCGTGCAGGATCTGTGTACCTGCATCATTCAACCCACCGGTCCCTATCTATATAAAGGTCATTTGGCTTCTCTGTGCCAGAATGGACTATATTTCTCAATGACATTGCAACGCTACCCATTCAGCCTAGAATGCGATCCTTACTGAAGGTCCCGCAATGCATCATTGCCAAAGCACGATTATCCATTCCTCCTAGGCCAAACAGTCATGGCGCCCCGGTGATCTTGTTCGAGGAAAACAAACCCGTGCACGGACAATATACTCAAGTCCATTTGACCATGCAATACGCGTCTAACTCATACAACCAAACATAGTCTGAGTCCGAAACTCAGACTTCACATCATCTTGCATTTCTTACATTATCTTGCATTTCCATTCTTTCTTTCAACAATTCCACTCTTTCTTTCAATGTTTCGTCGCCCCGATTCAACGTTCTGTGGCTCGAGGCCTGCTAATTAAAGTCAACCGATGCCTTTTTAGTCTTGTCTTTCTAAATCATTATGAGGAGTGCCACATCTTTCGACAACCGGTTCTGATGCTACACCAGCTACGCCCTGGCATTTATAAGCCCACAATGAGATTGCACATGTTTAGAATTCCCTTTCCGGCAAAACTAAGCGTCTTGCCTCTGGGTAAAGGCAATAGGAGGAGTGAACCCTGTCACGCCCCGATTCCGTAGAATCGATAGTCGTCCCCCGGACGTGATGCCGTACGAACCTAAGTTGCGATCGCACAAGGCATAGTCATAAGGTCATCCGAAACACAACATCAAGTTAGAGTACGCAGAGAAATTGATTGACACATTTGAAATAGAAGTAAACTTTTTCATTGATAATAAAACTTCATTTACATTGACTTCATTACATTCATTGCCGCGTGGGCTACAACATGACTCGACTTACAAAATGAACGCCGATGAGAAAGTCGTTCCATACATTACACCCCTTTATACAAGCAAAAACCATTACACATTTCCACCTGCGATCGAGGGAAGCCGAGCCGCCATTGGTCTTCTTTTGTACTGAATGCGGAGTCTTCGAAAGGAATTCAGAAACAAGCCCTTATACGGACGAGGCTTCAAAAGTGTCCATGCCGCCTTGAGATTTAAGTGGCACGTCCTTCGGGATTCGGGGTACCTGCGTGGAGAGCGAGGATCAGTACATTACACTTTGTACTGGTACGTGGCTATATAAATTCCAAGCTCTCATTTGGTTTAAGAGTTTATATGACTTAATGTATGAATGTTTCTAACCATCCTAATGGATTTCAACAAGCATATGACAGGCAATGAAATTTACGTCGAAACTTACCCGCGGCGGACCGCGCCACGCCTTATGAAACTTACCATGTTCTTCCCTGTCAATTGTTATCATTTCCATACCAAGTGCAACATTACGTGTGATTGGTCACTGGCATCACAAGCCATCCTGGACGTATAGCTTTGTTAATCGGGGTCCTTTCAACGCAAGTAGCTAGCTCCGTTGCAAGTCTCCGCTTAACCTGTGCTGAAACCTTATGCACGACTATACCCTGTTTCCTCCTAGGCCGAAACGGTCCCGTGGCCTCGGGTTGCCGCTCGAGGAAACTATCGCCTTGTCGACAAGTTGTCCATAACCGTGTGAAGACATATTTTTCCTTTTTAGTTATTAAGACGTAGCCTACATTCTCTTTGAAAACTCAATCCTTTTTCCCGTGTTCGTGCCCTTGCATTTATCCTTTCCTTCGCACAACATTATCGATTTACCTAGGAAGGGGGTCAAGAAGAGAAGGGTCAGCCACTCACCTTGAGTTTACTTCTGGCGAGAGAACTTGTTGGTCGCGCTAGACGTCGCCTACGCGATTACCTGAAATCGCACAAGCAACCGATTAGAACACTGCATTATTCAAGAAGTTCGATAGTAAATGCGAGTTCGAAATGCAAGCCATGAAAACCATCGAAAACATTTACAAAAACGCATTCAGAAAACAAAGCAAAAACCAACGCAAGCGGCGTGAAAAGCAGAGCAACGGGAGGTCTCTCCCGACTCAGCCGCAGAGTCAATCCTTGAGATGTAGCCCGCTGAATATGGGACTTGGTTCCGAAGAAGACATTCCATAACGAGGAATGGATCTTAATTCAACCGTTCCCGTTCGATCGACTCGATCGATCCCGACCTATCGGTCCCGACCGAATCGATAGCGACAGTGTTCCTTTCTCGCGCACCCCGTGGACAGAGTACGGGACACGATGTAGGGACGGGGCACTACACCATAACCAACTAAGAAAGTTTCGTCCTCGAAACTTAAAATAGAACCTACCTCTACGAGAACAATGAAGGGAACTTTTCCTTCATTTCTGACTCAAGCTCCCACGTCGACTCTTCGACTGAATGGTTCCTCCAGAGGACGCGGACGAGGGGAATAGCACGGTTGCGGAGAAGTTTATCCTTGCGCTCCAAGATTTGCACCGGCTCTTCGACATATGACAAGTCCGCCTTCAGGTCCAGCTTACCCAAATCCACAACATGGCTCGGATCATGCACGTACTTCCTCAATTGCGATACGTGGAAGACGTCATGTACCTCTGACAACGCAAGCGGCAAGGCGATTTGGTAAGCTACCGGGGCGACTCGCTTCAATATTTCGAACGGACCAACAAATCTTGGGCTCAACTTTCCTTTCGCACCGAACCGGGAAACTCCACGAATAGGCATCACCTTCAGGAATACATGGTCGCCTTCCGAGAACTCGAGGGGGCGTCGGTGCGTGTCGGCATAGCTCTTCTGCCGGCTTTGTGCTATCTTCAATCTCTCTCTTATCAACTTGACCTTCTGCACAGTCTGCTCCACCAGCTCCGGACCAAGTATCTGCCGCTCCCCGACTTCATCCCAGCAAATGGACGATCTGCACTTCCGGCCGTACAAAGCTTCATACGACGCCATTTGGATGCTGGACTGATAGCTGTTGTTGTATGCAAACTCGGCCAGCGGTAGATGAACGTCCCAACTTGACTTCAAGTCGATCGCACAAAGCCGTAACATGTCTTCGAGAATTTGGTTCACCCGCTCTGTTTGGCCGTCAGTCTGAGGATGATAAGCTGAGCTAAACTTCAACTTGGTCCCCAACGCTGAATGAAGACTACTCCAGAAGCGTGCAACGAACCGTCCATCCCGATCAGAGACGATAGATACTAGGACTCCGTGCAGCCGAACTATTTCGTCAAGGTATATCTGAGCAATGCGGTCGACGCTCCAAGTAACTTTGATGGCGATAAAGTACGCTGACTTGGTTAGTCGATCGACGATGACCCAGATAGCGTCGTTTCCCCGCGGCGTCTTCGGCAAGCCAACAACGAAGTCCATAGTGACATGATCCCATTTCCACTTTGGAATGGCAAGGTTCTGCATCTCCCCGCCCGGTCGCTGGTGCTCGGCTTTGACTTGCTGACAGGCCATACATTTTGACACAAAGAGCGCTACGTCCCTCTTCATGCCGTGCCACCAAAAGACAACGCGGAGGTCCTTATACATCTTGGTGCTGCCAGGATGCAAAAAATATTTTTCATAGTGCGCCTCCGTCATTATCTCCTTTCTAAGTTCTGCGTCGTCCGGTACGCATAGCCGTCCCTTCACGCGCAACACTCCCGACTCGTCTTCTGCAAAGTCGGACGCTTTTCCTGTCGATATCAGCTTCCGCATCTTCTCCATGTAGGGGTCGTCCTTCTGTGCAGACTTGATCCTCTCCAGTAGGCTCGGTTCCACCCGCAGTTGCGCCAGTTTCACGTCTCTGAAACGAACTCGGAGCTCGATGCCCATTCCTTCCAAGTCACGCAGCAGTCGGTCGTTGATGCATAACGAAGCTTAGTACTTCCGGCTCAGCGCATCCGCTACCACATTTTCCTTGCCCGGCGTGTAGTCGATTGATAAGTCATAGTCTTTGATTAGTTCGAGCCATCGCCTCTGCCGCAAATTCAATTCTTTTTGGGTGAAGAGATACTTGAGGCTTTTGTGGTCCGTATAAATCCTGCACGCCACGCCATAGAGATAGTGACGCCACAGCTTCAACGCGAACACAATTGCCGCTAGTTCTAGGTCGTGCGTGGGGTAGTTTTTCTCGTGCGGCTTCAACTGTCGGAAAGCAAAAGATATCACCTTATCCCGCTGCATGAGCACACACCCCAAGCCCTGGCCAGAAGCATCGCTGAAGATTTGAAATCCCTCCGTCCCTTCAAGAAGAGCAAGTATCGGGGCCGAAACGAGCCGTTGTTTGAGCTCCTGGAAGGAAGCTTCACAGTCGTCTGACCACTTGAATGCGACTCCTTTCTGGGTGAGGCGAGTCAACGGCGATGCGATCTTCGCGAAGTCCCTCACGAAGCGTCGGTAGTATCCCGCCAAGCCTAGGAAGCTTCGAATTTCGCTAACTGATGCGGGCCGTTTCCAATCAGCAACTGCCTCGACTTTCTTCGGATCGACTGCGATGCCCGCGGCGGAGATGATGTGCCCAAGGAATGAGACGTTGTTCAGCCAGAACTCGCACTTGCTCATTTTCGCGTACAACTGATTCTTTCGAAGGGTTTGGAGTACCGTCCGCAGATGCTCTGCATGTTGCGCTCGATCCTTCGAGTAGACGAGGATCTCGTCGATGAAGACTACTACGAACTTGTCAACAAACGGACGGAACACCCGATTCATTAGATCCATGAAGACGACAGGGGCGTTCGTCAGACCGAACGGCATTACCAAGAACTCGTAGTGGCCATAACGAGTGCGGAAGGCAGACTTCGGCACGTCATCTGGCTTGACTTTGAGTTGGTGATAACCCGATCGTAGATCAATCTTCGAAAATACCGTTGCACCTTGGAGCTGGTCGAACAAGTCGTCGATGCGGGGCAGGGGGTATTTGTTTCGGACGGTGGCTTTATTCAGTTCCCGATAGTCGATGCAGAGCCGCATCGATCCATCCTTCTTCTTCACAAATAGCACGGGCGCACCCCACGGCGAGACACCCGGACGGATAAACCCTCTGTCGAGTAATTCCTGAAGTTGTGCCTTCAATTCTTTCAATTCTGCAGGGGCCATTCTGTACGGAGCCTTCGAGATCGGCCGGGTGTCAGGGAACGTGTCGATGGTGAACTCTATTTCTCGATCGGACGGCATGCCGGGTAGCTCGTCCGGGAACACGTCTGGGAATTCTGCCACAATGTCGGTCTGACCCGCGTTTGCACCATCCTGTCGCATGTCTCGAACGAAAGCTAGATAGCCTTCGCATCCGGAATGCAGCATCCGTCGAGCAGATATTGCGGAGATCACCATGCAGGTCGGCGACGCCTCACCACACGAGTAGCAGAATTCAGGCACTCCAGGTATGCGGAATGTGACCTTCTTTTCAGCGCAGTCTATGGTTGCGTTGCACGGACCGAGCCAATCCATGTCCAGTATGATGTCGAAGTCCTTCATATCTAGAACTATCGCATCAAGACCGATCTTTTGACCCCCGATACATATGGTCCCCCCCCCCCGCAGGCTAAGTTTGTGAGTAGTGGCACGCCCGAAGGCATACTTACGCTAAGGTCAAGGTCTAACAACATTACAGGGAATTTGTGCTCGGCGGCGAAATCCGCCGATATGAAAGTATGCGAGGCGCCTGAATCAAATAACACACGAGCAGGTACATTATTGAAATTCAATATACCTGTCACAACAGTGTCGGAAGCAAACGCCTCGTCTCGAGTCATGGCAAAGACACGCCCCTGTGCATTAGGGCGTCGGTCTTGGTTGTTGGATTGATTGGGCTGTGGAGGTCGGGGCGCCTGTCCTCGATTCTCTTGATGGTGTTGTTGTGGCAGGACGTTACGATTCCCTCTCCGGGGGCAATCTTGTTTATAGTGGCCCTTCTGTCCGCAAAAGAAGCATCCCCCCTCGACGACAAAGCACTTGCTTGCCTCATGCCCAAGGGAACCGCACTTGGCACATCGCGATGATGAGTTATGTCCCTGGTAACCGCCATGGTTCGGACGCTTTGATGCGTGATCGTTGCCTCCCGTATAGCTAGGACGTTTGTGATTGGAGTGGCGCACAACGTCGTCAGCACCGGAAGGATGCAGTTTCTCAAGGCGGAGAGCGTGATTCAGAGCCTCGCCCACGGTCTTGTACTCCGGGACCCCGACATGCGCACCGATAGAGTGTCGCAGACCCACTTCGAACCGTCGCCCGCGGCACTCCTCTGTAGGCAGAAACGCACTAGCAAACTTTGACAACTTGTTGAATTCTGCGGCGTATTGTTCTACTGTCCGATTTCCCTGCCTCAACTGCATGAATTCATTCTCCTTCAGTTCACAAACGGCTGACGGAAGGTACTCGACTTCAAAGGCTTTGCGGAACGTGGCCCAAGAGATCGGCGCTGAGTTGTTGTCGCGTCGGATCGCTCGCTTATGCAAGGCCCACCAGTCGTGCGCGTTCAACCGTAGCTGAAGTTGTGCGCAGGCGACTTGCTTGGATTCTTCAATGCCGAACAGCTCGAAGTGATCTTCCAGCTCTTCCAACCAGTCGATTGCCATGGAGGGACCCTCGGTGCCGCTGAAGGAAGTGCGGCACGCCTTCTTGAATTCTGACACTTCAAAGTTGTACTTTTTCAGTGTCGCTGGTTGACGCTCGGGCTCCGCCGTGTCGACTTCAATGGGTTGGATCGTCGGCCCGGTGGCAGTAGGTGCGGTGACGGTAGGCGCAGTCGCAGAATTTTCGTTGGCCGCCATTGTTTGGACGATCTGCTGCAGGGTATCCAGCTGCTTTTGTTGAAGTTTCGCGTGTGCGTCGAAGCGAGCTTCGAACTGGGCCTGTCGTTCCTCCGTCTGTTGATGACGGTTCTCGGACTGGTTTCGCTGCGCCTCCATCATGCGCAGCATCCTTTCGATGGTATCGTTAGAAGGTTCGTCCCGCGATCGATGCGAACTACTAGAGCCGCTAGAAGCCCTCTGTTCTTGCTCGGCCATGGGTTCCGTCACTTCTGCGATACAAAGGCAAACGCATCAGTCACAAATTATTACGGACTCATTATATGGAACAACTTATCTCATCGATGCGAGGTCAAAGGATGTAAAGCCGTGCTCTGATACCATTATGTCACGCCCCGATTCCGTAGAATCGATAGTCGTCCCCCGGACGTGATGCCGTGCGAACCTAAGTTGCGATCGCACAAGGCATAGTCATAAGGTTATCCGAAACACAACAACATGTTAGAGTACGCAGAGAAATTGATTGACACATTTGAAATAGAAGTAAACTTTTTCATTGATAATAAAACTTCATTTACATTGACTTCATTACATTCATTGCCGCGCGGGCTACAACATGACTCGACTTACAAAATGAACGCCGATGAGATAGTCGTTCCATACATTACACCCCTTTATACAAGCAAAAACTATTACACATTTCCACCTGCGATCGAGGAAAGCCGAGCCGCCATTAGTCTTCTTTTGTACTGAATACGGAGTCTTCAAAAGGAATTCAGAAACAAGCCCTTATACGGACGAGGCTTCAAAAGTGTCCACGCCGCCTTGAGATTTAAGTGGCACGCCCTTCGGGATTCGGGGTACCTGCGTGGAGAGCGAGGATCAGTACATTACACTTTGTACTGGTGCGTGGCTATTTAAATTCCAAGCTCTCATTTGGTTGAAGAGTTTATATGACTTAATGTATGAATGTTTCTAACCATCCTAATGGATTTCAACAAGCATATGACAGGCAATGAAATTTACGTCGAAACTTACCCGCGGCGGACCGCGTCGCGCCTTATGAAACTTACCATGTTCTTCCCTATCAATTGTTATCATTTCCATACCAAATGCAACATTACGTGTGATTGGTCACTGGCATCACAAGCCATCCTGGACGTATAGCTTTGTTAATCGGGGTCCTTTCAACGCAAGTAGCTAGCTCCGTTGCAAGTCCCCGCTTAACCTGTGCTGAAACCTTATGTACGACTATACCCTGTTTCCTCCTAGGCCGAAACGGTCCCGTGGCCTCGGGTTGCCGCTCGAGGAAACTATCGCCTTGTCGACAAGTTGTCCATAACCGTGTGAAGACATATTTTTCCTTTTTAGTTATTAAGACAGCCTACATTCTCTTTGAAAACTCAATCCTTTTTCCCATGTTCGTGCCCTTGCATTTATCCTTTCCTTCGCACAACATTATCGATTTACCTAGGAAGGGGGTCGAGAAGAGAAGGGTCAGCCACTCACCTTGAGTTTACTTCTGGCGAGAGAACTTGTTGGTCGCGCTAGACGTCGCCTACGCGATTACCTGAAATCGCACAAGCAACCGATTAGAACACTGCATTATTCAAGAAGTTCGATAGTAAATGCGAGTTCGAAATGCAAGCCATGAAAACCATCGAAAACATTCACGAAAAAGCATTCAGAAAACAAAGCCAAAACCAACGCAAGCGGCGTGAAAAGCAGAGCAACGGGAGGTCTCTCCCGACTCAGCCGCAGAGTCAATCCTTGAGGCGCAGCCCACTGAATATGGGACTTGGTTCCGAAGAAGACATTCCATAACGAGGAATGGATCTTAATTCAACCGTTCCCGTTCGATCGATCCCGACCTATCGGTCCCGACCGAATCGATAGCGACAGTGTTCCTTTCTCGCGCACCCCGTGGACAGAGTACGGGGCACGATGTAGGGACGGGGCACTACAAACCCGACCACTTCACTGGACTTTCTTTCAATTGAAAATCATACATTCAAGAAAGCCTTCGTGAACCTCTTGATCAATTATTTTTGCTCACCATCCAAGTCCCCCATACAGCTGATAATTTTCGAGCACCAATTTAATGTTCAAATAAACGACCCAAATGTCCCAAATATTTCCAAGGCAGCATACTACATTTGACAGTTTTAAGACATTTGTGCCACAAGTGCTTACTTCACACATGAAGTATATATTTCAATGTTCTATGACTTAACGTTCATTGTTATGCAATTCGTGTATTTGATGCATGCCTCGACTTTATCTTTTTAATGTGCTAGACTTATGTTCTTTCCTCCGACTCGTGCACTGAGACACGCCTCAATAGAGTATTCAATGTTCTATGGCTCGTGCACTAAGGCACTCGCCTCAATATAGTCTTTCAATGTTCTAGCCCTCTAACTCGTGTACGGAGGCACGAACGACTCATACCCTGAGGCACTCGTCGATACTGTTATCCCATGTTCTTATGGCTTGCGCACCAAGTCACTCGTCGTTGTGGTATTTCGGTGTTCATTTGCGACTTGTGCACTTGATGCACGTTTTACCTCAATGATTTATTTTAGTGATCGACACGTACTACGATTACTTTCATTCGAGCCATGCCCGTAGACTCGATAACTTAACATACAAAGGTACATGTTTTATTAAGCATGACGGAGTAGGAAAGAAGGGTCAAAGTCCTTCCACCTTAGCCGATATTGTCGTTTCGTCGAGCCGATGGGGCTCGATTCCTTACCTTCGTTGCACGGTCAACTCTTCTGACTTATACATTCGAGCACTTCGTGCTCCGTTGAACTACCCAACTAATTCGACCTACTGTACCCATGTCTCAGTCCGTTGTGAGGCAAAGAACAAGACACAAGATCGACCTCTTATAATTCAGCGTAAGGCTTAGCATACACATGAAACCAACTAAAATCAATACTTGTTCGAATCGTCTAACTTATGCTTTGCATCAATTCGATTTACTAGATCTTCGAAACGACTCAACGTTTTCTTTCGGACCAACGTAACACTTGCATTGATTCGACTTGATGCATTCTTTGGGTCAACTTACTGCTTCGAGTCAACGACTCATCGTAATGCACCGTGCGGTGTGGGATATTACATAATATACCACTCAAAACAAGGTTCGTCCTCGAATCGAAACTAACACTCAATCCACGCGTTTCTCTTGATCGTTTCACAATCTTCTCCCTATCGTTGTTCTGTTTCAAACATTCATGCATGCTTTCCTTATTGTATCTTAATCCTTCCTGCAGGTCGATTTGAATTCAGCATACAACTTAGTTTGGATTGTACACATATTTTAGGCGTCCCAAAAATATATGTATTTCAAGCAAACCCAGTAGTAAAAAGTTGGAACAAAGCTAACAAGTATACTTCGATCATCAAATACTTGCTATCTCTCACTATTGATCGGACTTGATCTCTAGCGACCGTTCTTAAAATTCTTTCGCATATGCATTATTCGATAATGCATGATCATCCAACAAGTCTCCGCATGCAATGCGGTTCAAAACCGCCTTCCTCATTTCGTAAGTTTCGTACTGACCATTAAACTTATATGTCGCTTCAAGCCGTCACGCATCTGATCGCAACATATCTCCGCAACGCCTTTGCGACTGACTGTTATTCGCCTCTTCGCATACTCAAGTCGTTACCCAACTACTTTTGAAGCCTCGCTTCCTATTCATTTCGATACGATCATCCTTTTTGTTGAAGTTTCATCGCATCAATATCTGGAACTACCCCTGTTAGGCAACTTACCCAGACATGGTACTTAAATTCTTCCGACGCAACTCAAATTGACGATGCTCAAAGACAACGGTCTTTCCAACCCAAAAGTTTAACTCGAGTCGACAGTGCTCAAAGGCAACAATCGCTTTGAAACAAGTTCTACGACGCGTCTTATATTCGATTTCTATCGAGTAGGAAATTTCTAACCAAATTCTCAATTCCAATCCTAACTTAATCCGTCTCGCTACATCGAATATAAATTCGACTCACATAAGCTGAATTGCTATATGAATCAAATCCAACGACACAACTCGAAAGTCATTCTCTTATCGCTCGCTCTCGTGCATAGCACGATTCTTGCAATCGCCTATCCGTATCACCAAGTTCGTTTGTGAATTTTCATTTCGATCGTCGACAAACATAATCATTCAAGCATTCATCCTACCAATCTTCAAAATCCGACTATATCATTCTTAGCCGAAGCTCTTCCATCAATTCTCGAAACAATTATTCGATCGCCTAAACTTATCATTAACATGCACCACATCATATTTGTTCCCGACGCAATTCCATATGCGACATCATTTGGGTCATCTTATGGGTCTTCATCATTTACTTTGATTTGGCGGTCAAGTCTTCTAGGGTCAGTTGCTCCGAAGCTACGCTCGATAAATTGTAGATCATTAACAAAGGACAGTTACTACGAACCATGCTATATCTTATTTTGGAGCCAAATCACATTCCAACGAATTCTATGGGACTACCCAAATCCAAGCATAACCATCTCTACCTGCGAAACTGAGGCGCAACTATCCTCCGAATAATTCATGCACTATCGTTGATGATTCTGCAATTCACAAAACATCCACTTGTATCGAGTTCGAGCCTATCTACTCATGGTCAATATTTGGAATGCTATACGCATCGAAACTATCGTCATTGACTTTATAGTCATGTCCTGATCAATCACAAAGTTTACGATCAACCAGTTCGACATTCTCGTGTTACTATTTACAAAAATCTCGATATCGTAGGCCCATTCCGTTTTGTATTCTCGCATCGTGCTTACGTTTTCTTGCGTATCAATTTCGATAGCGTGAGAGTCAACTTTGAATCTGTATCAACGTCAACTTAACTCACATCGCATACATCCAAGTTCACAATGAACTTTTTATACGCATCATATCTTTTCCCAATTCGCTGCATTCCGCTATCCTTCGATCGCGTAACCGAGTTACCGATTATCCAACATCGAACCCTCGAGTTATACAATCATACCCTCTAAGTTTTACGCGATTCATTCGTACTCAAATGAGTTTCGTCTCAACATAACCAATTATTTTCTTAGGTGTGATTATCCGTATTAACCAACATTTCATCGAGCTCGCAATTCGTGCGATCCAATTACAATTCGCATCGACTAACATTTTTATCGAGCTCGTAGGTCGTGCGACCCGATTATAACTTCAAGTTTCCTATCCCGCCGATCCGATTATTGCCTTCTCTTAGCATAATCGTTTCGCCATTCTCGGTTATTTGACCAACTTAAAATTTAGAATTTCCATCCGACGCATCGTATATTGATACGAGCCCGCACCCGATCGTTCTAACTAAACTTATCCAAGAACACTTGCATCAAATTATTTTTATACAAGTCTCCAAGTGAGTCTTGGTACTATCCCGCCTGTTGCGGACAAACCTTCCACAATTCACACAACGTTTCAACACAATTTATCGCATAAGGGATATGGCATATACCAGTCAGAAATCGAGTCATTCATCGCATAAGTGGTTAGGTATATACCATTCAGAAATCGAGTCATTCATCTCTCATTATACTCGGTATGAATCAACATTTATTCCGAACTAACCATCCCGCGGTGATCATGTGATCACAATTGTAACTTTCATTTACTCGAGTTCGACACAACTTGGCCAATGTATACAATCGCCAACTCAAGTTCAGCGCGCAACCGAACCGATTCGTTCATATCAATTTACGATTTCTATATCCATCTGTTGCATCTCGTGCAACATTTTATTTTTGACATTCAAGTCATTATTCGAATCCGTTCAACACATTCGATATCAACTTGCTTTTTCATATGCAAAATACCAATCACAATTCAACTTGTTACACTTGATGCAACAAACATTCTACGACTTTTGCTATATTGATGCAGACAACATCTCTCATTCGACTTTTGCATTGAAACAACAAACATCTTAATTCAAATTTCACAAGTTGCTGCACTTAAAGCAACAAACATTTCATGGCTCGTTGCATTTAATGCAACAAACATTTCACGACTTTATTCGGCAACATCATGTAAATTTTTCAAAACACTTGCGACAAAAACATGCAACGTTATATAGACTTATTGTATGGAATATTAAGTACGGCATCGAGTAGAGTCAAAAGTCATTTGATCGTGGTAGACAACTTTGGAATTGAAACGAAACAGAATATCCTGAAAAAATTGAACCTAGAGCTCTAATACCACTTTGTCACGTCCCGGCCCGTTGAATCGTTCGTCCTCGCATCGATTCAACCGAATCGATTGTCCTCGGTAGGACGTAATGTCGTACGAGCCTGGAGTTGCACTCGTACAAGACTAAATAATTCAAATCTTTAAAATGGTTATCTCAATTCAATATTCGCAGCGGAAAAAAACAGTCACATTGAAGTTACACAGAGTATATGAAACACTTCTCTTTATTTAATAAGCAGCGGAATTACAAAGGCTTTCAATAGCCCAAATGAATCTGCCAGATTGGCTTACAATACTCATGATCTCTCTAGCCCACAAAGAATTTCATCGTTCCATACATGTTTTTTATATCTTGGCCGTATCATCATGTTGCAAGTCCGAGCGTCACTATGATCGCACGCCTCCAAAACGCTATGACATTTCATGCCTCAGCGAGTCCAAGCGAAGCTCCGCCGCGAGCAAACCATTTCATGTATCATGCAGGCAATCTAGTGGAGGATCAGTACTAATCCTCTCGCGTACTGATAAGACCCACTCTACTAAACCGACACTAAGTAAATATTGTGAATCATGCAGCTTATTTTGTGGTATTTCTATCTTTGCCTTAGAATCAATTTTATGGCATCTTATAAAACAGTAAAGCATGTATTTCATGGCAAACATGTTATCATTGATACGCGTAAGTAAGCAGGCAACATTGATATAATCGTGTTGTTTCGTGGCGACTTATTATCAACATTGACGCACTCACCTTTGCACCGATGCAAGATGAATACCGTCTACCATCTTTTTCTGTCATGTTATAAGTGAAATTTGTGAGGATCTGTGTACCTGCATCATTCAGTCCACCGGTCCCTATCTATATGAAGGTCACTGACTTCTCTGCGCAAGAATGGACTATATTTCCCAATGGCATTGTGACGCTGCCCATTCAGCCTAGGTTGTGATCCTTACTAAAGGTTCCATAATGCATCAGTGCCGAAGCACGATTATCCATTCCTCCTAGGCCGAACAGTCCCGATGTCGCGGTGATCTTGTTTAAGGAAAACAAATCCGTGCACGGGCAATATACTCAAGTCCATTTGACCATGTAATACTCGTCTAACTCATACAATCAAACATATTCTGAGTCCGAAACTCAGACTTCACATCATCTTGCATTTCTCACATCATCTTGAATTTCCATTCTTTCTTTCAATGTTTCGTAGCCTCGATTCAATGTTATGTGGCTCGAGGTCCCAATTCAATGTTCAAATGAACGACCCGAAGGTTCCAAACATTTCCAAGCCAACATATTACATTTGACAGTTCCGTAGCATTTATGCCACAACTGCTTACTTCACACATGAAGTATATCCTTCAATGTTCTATGACTTAACGTTCAATGTTATGAAATTCGTACATTTGATGCACGTCTCGACTTTATCTTTTCAATGTGCTAGACTTATGTTCTTTCCTCCAACTCGTGCACTGAGGCACGTCTCAATAGAGCATTCAATGTTCTATGGCTCATGCACTAAGACACTCGCCTCAATATAGTCCTTCAATGTTCTAGCCCTCTAACTCGTGCATCGAGACACGAACGACTTGTCCTGAGGCACTCGCCGATACAATTATTCAATGTTCTTATGGCTTGCGCACCGAGGCACTCGTCGTTGCGGTATTTCGATGTTCATTTGCAACTTGTGCACTTGATGCACGTTTCGCCTCCATAATTTATTTTAGTGATCGACACCCACTACGATTACTCTCATTCGAGCCACACCCATAAACTCGATAACTTAGCATACAAAGGTACATTTTTAATTAAGCATGACAGAGTAGAAAAGAAGGGTCAAAGTCCTAGCTTAGCCGATGCGGTTCGATTCCTTAACTTCGTTGCACAGCCAACTCTTCTGACTTAGCTATTCGAGCACTTCGTGCTCCATTAAACTATCCAACTGATTCAGCCTACTGTGTCCATGCCTCAGTCCGTTGCGAGACAATGGTTTGGTTTCGTAGGACTCCATTGCAAACAAGACACAAGATCGACATTTTATAATTCAGCGTAAAAGCTTAGCCTGCACATGAAACCAACTAAAATCAATACTTGTTCAGATCGAATTTATGCTTTGCATCGATTTGATTTGCTAGATCTTCGAAACGACTCAATATTTTTTCGGGACAACGTAACACTTGTATCAATTCGACTTGATGCATTCTTTGGGTCAACTTACTTCGAGTCAACGACCCATCGTCATGCATCGTACGGTGCGGGACATTACAGTCCGGCCCGATATTACTCACACTATATTCTATGTATTTTAATTATATTTCGAATTTGTTAGGAAACTTAACCAAGCTTACAGCCTTGCATCGATTTTGGTTCCATCCCTCCTGTACTCGGGAGCCTAGTGAACCTCAATGAACTGCAAATGTACAACAATTCTAACAAGTTCAATCCCTTCCACAATAGGGAACCTCACCATGCTTCAATGTTTCTACATCTACAGCAATAACATCTCTGAACCATCATCCCTCATGAAATTGAGAACCTCAGGAAACGGTAACAATTTTCTAACAGGTTCCATTCGGTCCATTATAGGAAACCTCACCAAGCTCCAATATTTGGAGAGGAGTGCATCGGTCATCCAAAGGAAGAAATTAAATATGAAGCATTTTTATCGTATAGTTCTCTTAAATTTTTATCTACACAGAATATACCGAGACCCGGCCCGGTTTGAAACCCACCGTGCCGTGGGTCACGTGCCGGGCTGGGCTCATGTTTTCACCCTTTCGGCCCGGCCTGGCCCACTTTAGTACATGGGCCTGAGAGGCCCGACCCAAGCCCGACCCGATCCACCAAAATTTGGGTCGGGCCGGGCGCAGTTGACGAACACCATCCCAAATCTTGTAAGTCTGTCCAGCATCAAAAGACGTCCCCGAACCGCTTTATAGAGGCACAACTTCACCTTTGTTGGAGCTTCTAACCAGATGAATTCTGCCCATTCAAATCGAGGGGATCTTAACGAAACAGCTCATAAGCAGCGCCAAAACTGAACTCTCAAATGCGTACAAGTCTACTGCTAATAGTCCTTTTCAACATCATTCTCGATTTCCTTTGACTTTAGTTCAGTAACCAACCATTGACTGATGCCCCTAACCTCACATCTCATCTCCCATGTTGAATGAATCGACTTTCCCCCTCCCTTCTGCACATCAACTCATGCATCGGCCACCCAAATATGTCAACTATACTTTGGTGAAAGCATAAATCCATAGCAGCCCCAATATGGAATAATATCTCGTCGATGAGAAATAATCGGGCAAACCTGCTTGTGAAGTGGAATAATCTCTCGTCTCGATGCACCGCAAGGTCCATTAGGCACGTAAAATACTCCATTATTATAGTAAATAGATGCAAGGAAAAATGATCCCCCTGTCGAAGTCACATATTACTCCTAAAGAAGCCATATATTTGCCCCTTCACCAAGACCGAAAAAGATGGAGTAGAGAAACATTTTCGAACTCTCTTTATCCACCACTCATCGAACCCCATTGCTCCCATCATATGATAGAGAAAGCCCCTATTAACATTATCGTATACCTTAAGGAGATCTAATTTAATGCAAGATTTGTTCCCCCCAACATTGTTGAAATCAGGGACCAGCTCGTGTGCCAATAGACAGTTATCCGAAATAGTGCTACCCTTAATGAAGGCCGATTGGTTCAGAATATCAGCCCATTCATCAACCTCTGCATTCTACGACACATTAAATGTATAATGATTTTGTACACATAATTACAGAAGGATATCGGTTTGAAATATCCATGTAAGATCGCATTCTCTTTCTTTAGAATAAGGATAATAAATGTATGATTCAACTCCCGTAATAGTTGGCCATTAGCGAAGAAGTCTTGTTGTATGACACCCAGAACTTCACCCTTAAGCGAGTCCCAATGAACTTTAAAGAACTTCGCATTAAACCATCCGGACCTGGAAATTTAGTCGAATCAACCTCCATAACTATACCTTCCACTCCTCCATTGTAAGTGGTTGGTGAAGCAAGTTGTTCACGTCCTCAATCGTTTGCACACAAGTTCGTATATATAGAACTGCTGCTTCTTGAATGTCCTGCGGAGCATATATCTCACGGCCATCGGTGGAGATAAGCTTAGGAATATGATTTTGATATTGACGAGCTTTTACCAACCTATTGACGAGCTTTTAACCAAACGCACTTCGATCCTTGTTGGGGCTGGAGTTCCTCAAAAAATGTCAATTTGCTTACCTCTTGAAGCTCCACTTCCCGAGTTGCCCATCCCTGATCAAGATATTGTTGGAGTAAGTGTTGTATATCCGCCAACTCCTCTAGATATAGTATTTGACGACTATTATTCCAGTCGTGAAGATCACCCTTCACCGCCTTCACTTTTTGGCAAAGTTGAAATTGCTTATTACCAGAAACTAATCTCTGCAACCCCCGCTCTACCGCTGCTGTATATCCCTCCATTTCTGGTCAAGCATTGTTATACCGAAAAGGACGCATACTGGAAAAAGGAGGCTGAGAAGTTAAACTTACCAATATCGAAGAACAGTCGATGGTTGAAGCAGGTAACCCCCAGCTGACATAGATACGCCTGGTTATAGCACGATTATTCCACGTCCATATGTGCCCAGTTCTCCCCAAGCGCGTCAGTCCCGAACCAAGAAGTCATCATTGGAAGTCTTCTAATATGTATTCAGGTATATGTACTTGACGTCCTCCCCGCTTCTCATAGCTATATAACATAGCATTGAAGTCTCTGAACAGAAGAAAAGGCAGAATACACCACATTCATGTACTCATTGTGATGATTCTCACCAAAGTCGATGTCTGAACATTCTATCATTGAAGCCATAGACACCCCCTATAAGTATTTTTAAAAACCCCTCATTTCGGAACTCTATAACATGCAGTTGTTCAGATTCAAACCGAATAATCCATGTCCATGATCTAGTGTCCCACGTGATCCAGATCCTCACCATTTGACACATGCAAGTTATAGGTCCCAATACGCTGTCGTCCGTCTCACTATCTTCGACTCAGTTTTAATCTTTGATTTAAGAATAACAACAATCGATCTCTTAAACTTCTTGATATACTCCTTTGTCACCCTCTATCTCCCAACAGAATTCGCTCATGGTACGTTCCATGCAATGATGGACATTAATCAAGTACAGGATTTCCCCTAGTCACACGAGAGCTCGCCCGAAGGGGGAGAGGTTGCTCTTCCAATATACTTTTAGCACGTACATCGTTGTTGGTAGTGCCCTCCACCGCCAACATGAGAGGCCATTTTGGATTGTCCCTAGTTAATATAGTCTTGGACATGGAGGATTTTCCTTGATTACTTCAACTAGTAATATCATGTAACTGCTTCACCTTTCCGCCTATCCTGTTATGAGACTTCTTTCGAACGTTAGCCGTATTTCTAGCATTGTCTTCTTGGCAATTAACCATACATGAACTATGTCGTTCCTCCCGACAATTTTCACCCCCCAGTTCATGCTTTTCCTAACACAGCAATGTCCATGTCCACCATCAGATTAACCTGATCTACTACATTATTCTATTTATTGGCAGATCGACCCATAGTATTTCAACTATTATTTTCTGATAAATCAAGCACAGATGTACCCTGCTTCGAAGTTAAATTGTCGTGGCTCTGAACTCCTTCATTGTGTGACACTTCCTCCTCCATTAGATAATCGACATCCCCCTGTCGTCCTCCTGAGACCCATCCTTCTGATCACTTCTTGGGTTCATGCATTGCATCCTCCTCGCTTTGTGTGTGAATATATATTTTTAGTTCCTCCCTTGGATCGACATATAAGTACTACATAAAACATAAGGGGCCTTGTTGTCTGTTTGGAGCATGAGCTCAAACATATATGGATTGTTTCCAGTTAAACAAATGAGATTCAAGTGGTCTAAAAGTTTTAATATTTGAAAATGAATAAATTTATATTGGAAAGCATTTGAAATGGTCATGACTCTCCATAAGTTCCACGATATTCCCACCAGTTTGACCAAGTTCCCCTAATTGTCATTGGAGTTCCTTGTGTTTTTAGTCCTTTTGCCAAAGTTTAAACTGTGTTTCACAAACATTTCCCATGCTTTTCCCGATTTATCTGATTCTGAAGAATTTTATACCAGCTTCTGGAACACATTTTATCCAGGAATTCCCCACCAAAAAAAGAGTACCCTGCAACTATGATAAAGTATGATAATAAGGACCAAATGTGGTATTGACATCTTCTGAAGCCCAAGATTGGCAATTAAGCCTCTGTTTTTTAAGCTTGTAGAGATTTTTGGAAGTTTAGAAGGGCTGTAGTATAGCATGCTTGCTAACTTCTATAAAGTACAAGTTATGTAGAAGATGTCATGGATTAAGCTAAAGATGTGACATTATCAATTCCAAACATCTAAATTTATTGATTTTGTTGAAAAAACAAATTATAATTACCTAAGAACCTGAAAGGCTGAAACAACAAAAGGAAGTTGACATTTTTTGTTTAATAATTATGTGCTACTAATTTGATACACAAAACATAGAAAAAGTTTCAAAGAAAATATCAATTGGAACTATGATAATACGAAATTCCAAATATTTTTTCAATTTTTTGGGTTCTTGTACAAGTGTCAGCATCTAAACAGGTCCAACTGCATCTGCAGCACCATGTGCCCTATGCCAGGTAAAAGAATCCAGGTCAGATTATCTCATTCCTTTTACTTACGGGAACATGAGATGAGCTATACTGAATTATTAAAATAGCAATTGATATATAAACAATCAAGTATTAAGGAATTTAGCTCTACATAGAATAAGTTCCAGAAGTCTGCAGTGTGATTTGTTATGACAAAGTAAGGGAAATATCTAATAAACAAACATTTCGAAGATATCTGCATATAACCAACATCAAAGCACCGGAATTGCGAATTCTGGTTAATGGTCTATACCAGAGAGCCTCCACTCATCCTAAGTTCAGATATCCACCCCAGGTCAGCATTATGTCGTCCTTCCAAAACTAATTTCTTCCCCTCACTGGATAAAGGCAAACATTGAATATAAAAAAAATTCTCTCCATATACTTGACTGGTACATGATCAGTGTAATTAACTTGTACCTTTTCAGATCATACCAAACAGGTGATAAATGTGTAAACTTAGAACTGAACAACTTTGCCATATCATAGCCTCTGGAGTTCCTGAATCATATTGATATAGTGACCAGTACCATTAGAAAACTTGCACAGTAAACGTGGAAGAAATATGGGAGAATGAATCTGTATAGCCATTTAAGAGTTGTGAGTAATACATTCAACTAGTTAAACAACTATAAAGTTCATATCCTACAGGAAAATGTAAATATTGCTAACGTTGGACATTGGTATGAAGAGTAGATACAAGCCACAGTTCTATGACATATTTACATGTTACTGTATTTGAAGAAAGCACAATTATAATAATCCTGAAGTCCAAAGAAAGTCATGTGCTGGTAAATGGAAGTATATACTATAAGATGATTCCTAATTACATATGAAGCAAGTATCATAGCTCAAGTCTAACAATTAACTGCATCCATCAAATATACTCTCTTCAGTCATGAGAAGAGAAAGCTAGTGGATGGAAGGGAAAATCATGGGATCAGGGGGGTCAGAGTATCCCTGTAGCTGTAGTGTTATCCATAGTCCCAGCAGGACATGCTAATTGGGTTCCATAATTATTGATTATTGGGATAGAAGACTAAGCCCAAGTTTCTTTTAGACCTAAGGGTAGTTTCTTGGTCAAATGGGAAAAACTTATTACAAAAGAATTTGGGGAGATGCAGGGCCGGACCTATCCTAGGCCGAGGGGGGTGGCCACCCCCATCAGTTTTCGGTTTCCTACTATATTGTTTTGTTCAGTCGTATTATTTACTTAATTTTCTTAAAAGATCAACAAAGAGTAGTTTCTTGGTCAAATGGGAAAAAGTTCTTACAAAAGAATTTGGGGAGATGCAGGGGCGGACCCATCCTAGGCAGGAATTTAAGAGGACATTGTATATAATATATAAAGAAAAAGTTAACAAGAACTATAAAATAGACATAATGTAGGTAGAGATATTTGAACTCAAGACCTCTAGGTTATATTCTCATCAACGTACCAACTGGACCACCATTTAGCTGTTGGTAAACAACAGGACTAAATAGAAACTCCAGCGGTAGTTTCAGTGACTAATAGGACCTCCCTGTGTCGCCACCTCTCCCAAAACCAAATATATATAGTAGGAAACAAAAAACTCAGGGGGTCAAACCCCACCCAATCCGCCCCACGCACCATGTCCTTTCAAAAAAAGAAAAGAAAATTTGTGTCCGCCCCTGGGGAGATGGACACTCCCAACTCCACACAACGAAATAATGCCACTCTAACCTAAGTGGTGGGGGAAGGTTTAAAAGAACCCAACCACACATGATTCAAGCTTATAAGAGCAGCAAATAACATACAAACTGGTCAAGCCACAAAGGAGAATCTCCAAGTTTCGATGGCATGTGCTCTGGATTGGAAAGCTCCTAAAGTGAGACCAACTTGAAAACAGGCATGAGACTGAATTTAGGACCAATAGATGCCTCTTGCAGGTTGGTTTCCAACTCTGTATAGAATATACAAGAGCCTGCAAACTGAAGATGGTGCAAATACGAAAGGCATTTGACCTTAAGCATCTTTACAAACTCAATGAGGGTAACTTGAAAGGTATAGCAGTTACAGATGCTCCAGAAAGAAATTCACTACCAGCTGTGATGAATACGACTGGAGACAGAGTGAGATCAATATACTCGTCCCAGACTGTGAATATAGTCAAGGTATACCTCTGCTATTCTGGAAGAAAAAGATACAAATAAACTACAGCCTTCTACTGGTTGACAGTGATGAACTGTATCCTAACAGACAATTTTATTGGGTGGGTAGCAATGGGTGCAGATCATCCAACTCAGAACCCAAGCGATCAACCAACTGCTAATCCATTATATGCTGTCAAGAGGCAGATGGAAAGCCTTCAAAGTCCTTAGAAGGAATTGTTCAAGATAGTCCCCAACACTGCCAATTTATTGCCCGACATGTCAAATTCAACCGCTAGACGACATCGATATGCCAAAAGATCATGTAAGTAGTTTTAGTAGAATCGCAGCCAGTATATCTGGCAGGACCTGATAAATAAGAATTTGTCTGATAACCCTTTATAGCCGACAATATTTGCAAATTTGGGTTTTTACATATACCACTATGAACCCTGCTCCATTCGATCGATTCTCTAACCCTTTTTTCTCATTTGAGATTTCTCCTCTCCTAACTCCCTCTCTCATTGGCAGCCACTGAAGACACTAACTACTACCACATAACTGGCAATTTTTTCAAAACAATCGCGAGTTATTCACGAATGGTAGAGAAGCCGAACACATTTGCGAATAATTTGTTATTTCATGAATTAAACTTCCAGTTTGTGATTAATTTGCTATACTCGTGAATTAAACGTGAATCTCGCAAATAGTTATGCCTTATAAATAAAGAGAACGCATAGCAAATGCATTGCAGCCCTATTGGCATTAACCTGGGCTTTGAATGGACCTTCAGATACCTTCAGATTAAGCAGAAGCTCCATACATTTACTTGTGCAACAAAGTGACTCTCCAGTATATAATAGCTTCTGTCCTCCACACTTTCTTTCACAGCCGATGTAGGACTAAAACTAGGTCTCCTATGATTCTATCAGTGACTTTTCTCACTTTCTTTGGAGGCAAAAGGAGTTACTGTGTATAGCTCACACACTCACAATATAATATCCAATGACAACTTGGCATCATAAACATCATATTTAATGCAGTATGGATAGATAATGTAATATATATATATATATATATATATATATATATATATATATATATATATATATATCAGACTAGTAATACTATACTTATGTTTCACCCAATGGTCTAGAGCTTATTATTTCCTTTGGGATTGGAACTGATTCATTTGTGTTGTGCACACAAGCAAACCATATTACATTACATTATATATATATATATATATATATATATATATATATATATATATATATATATATATATATATATATATATATATTTGCCGAACTCTTGCCGAGTAATCCGAATTTCTCCCATATTCCTAATTTTCTGCTTCCTCGAAGTATTCCTCAACACAGAACTTGTCAATATGACACTATTACATAAGAGTCCAGAGTTAGTGAGCATACATTTTTTATAATGTAGCATTTTTTTTTCTTGATCTTCTGCCCTATTTTTTTTCCTCCCTCTATCCTGTTAAGTAACGCACAAATGGCAAGATTTATTTTTCTGTCAACTATTACCTTAGACTAGAGATAAGTAGATTCTTTATCATATTGTCCATATATAATGAAATTGTCTGGATAGTCGATACCGATAATTGATTCATTACGAGTGCCATTTAGGACACACAAATAAATTTATTTGGACTGTTTTTATTAATATTTATATACGAGGGGCATGTTTTCCAATATATCTTTCTCTATCCAATATGCAAAACGTCAATCAGATATTAACATGATATTTTAAACGCTAATTTGCAACTAAAAAGTTTTTTTTTCGATTTGCAGGGTATGGGGAGGATCAACGCGTACATAACCTTGTCCCATATATATGAGGAGAGAACTTATGTAACTTGAACATGCATCCTTCAAGATGCAAGCAACAAGTATTATCGTCGTGGCGGGCGACGTCCTCGTAAGTAAATTTCTATGATAGAAACGCAATAAGATCTGAACCGGAGTTGATCCATGAGGTATGATATTGGACTTGGTCCATGTGACTTAAAAGCATAGTTCGCAGTATCGACTGATATTGATATGTATCGACCGTATCGTATTGGTTTTGGCATATCTTGATTTGATACCAACCACTACCAATACTAGGTGGTACCGACATTTGGGTTCTCTTCTCCGGTTAACTCAATAGAGTATTGAACAAAAAGTGAAGAATTGAAAAAACATTGTCTGCACACTTTAACCATTACTATTTGTCTGTGTATATATATAAATTCACACATTCCTCCATCTTAATATCATTCCATTTTAATCTATCTAGTGTGGTTGTCCTTTGTCTAAAAGTAAGTAAATAAACAATAGAATCTATTGCAGGTGTACGACTCAACAATGTTGAATATTGTTCCATTTAAAACTAACGTGAAACAACAAATAATATTTCCATTTTTTTTTTTACTTTTCAAAAATACTTATTATTTTTTGGCTTTGCGAAACAAGAACCCCGGTAACTCCAATCTAAAAATACCGATAGTGATACTCATAAGAAGGATCCGAAATTGATTATGATACCGGTACTGTGAACCTTGCTTAAAAGGAACCACATCAAAACATGCTAAAGGGTGTTTTAGTGACATGAGGCTTCCACTTACATAGTGTCTAGGGAGGGTCAAGATGTAGGCAACTTTACCCTCATATGTATGGAGAGTGTCGCCTTGCCTGACGGTAAGGCTACCCTAAATTTATTATAATTAACAACTAAATACCCTGAACTTTCTACAATTTGTAACTTTTTTTTTGAGACAAGGCAAGCCATTATGACCATCCCTATCATAGGCTACTAGCACAATGACCCCCTCACATTTCTATTTTATTTTGACCGGACTGGAATTCGAACCCGCACCCACTCCTTCCCTCCCTCCCTTACTAGTGATACCACTGGACCACCCCTTACTGGTGTTGTCCTAACGTTGTTAACAATGATACCCTTCCAATTTTCATCTTTCTTAATGATACCCTACCTTACCGGTGTAGGGTACCAAGTTGAGCATATTTAGTTGCAAATTAGCCTATTTAGAATCTTGCTCATGGGCATCAGACTATCAGAGAGACTCCGATTATGTATCCCACTCTATAGTCCACTCGGCACAACAATAGTCTAATATCTTCGCTCGACGTGGGACATATATAGCTGTTGGTGCCAGCTGAGTTCTAAGGTTCGAACTCTGCCTGCAACTTTATTGGGCAATGAATTGGAGGCAAAATATGTTCTTGCGAAACTCGCTTTTAACGGGCAGCTTTAAAATTATCTTGATCATGAATTGTTGAGGCTTGTTCAACACCAACGAACAATAGAAAGATCTCCACTTTAACTTAAAAAGGAAGTAATTTTAGTCAAATTTCGCGGTTTTGGAAGTACCAGGGTGTAATGTAAGCCAGTACCGGATTGGGGAAGTGGCGGACGCTCCGGTTCGCCGAAACCTTTGCATGTTCCTAATTCAATAATTACATTCAGTGGTCAAATTGGAGGACTAAGGTGCAAATTTGTAAATTTGAGAGGGGGGTTTGAAGTTTAACATACAGTGAGGACTTCTTGAAAGCTCGCGTCGGTCTTGACGAGGCCCCGCTCGTAGACGGAGAGCGGAGGCGAAGTTGCGTCTAGCGAAGCGGAGAATCGTCGGTAGAGAACGAATGACGCGGCGAGGAGGAAGAGGAAGAAGAGTGGGAGGAGGAGGAGGCGGTGGCGGTTCGGACCGGCTGGTGACCCGGTTCGGGGCGCTTGGGCAGGGTGGTCGGAGAGGGGTTGGTGGTCCGCCGAGGCGCCGGTCCGGTGAGCACGCCTCCTGGTTGTCATTTCAGAGAGAAGCGCAAGACAATGATGGGAAATTTGTTGGGTTTTGTTGGGAGTGGGCTAATTAGTAATTAGAGTTTAGGGTCTCGTTGGATTGAGAGGGGAAAAAAATGCTGAGTTAAGTGGGGTTAAATTATGGGGAGTTAAATGAGGTAGAGTAGAGTCAATATATAAATTTTGTTTAGATTGGAGGGAGAGTTAAGTCGGGATATTTAATAACTCTTGCTTGGATTGGAGGTTTTAGTGAGAGGAGGATTAATAAAATTTTGATAGTTACCAAAATAACTTTATTACATATGTCATAAAATTAAATTTGATTAAAATTTTAATTAAAACTTGTCAAAATATCTTCATAAATTAGGAAGGTATAGAGCAACATGTTAAAAACAATAAAAAATAGAGAAAAAATTATAATATTTTATAGAACAAATAAGAAATATTTATGGCTTTTTAAACAAAACTCCTCAATCTCCCTCGTTAACCCTCCGATTTGAGGGTTAAAAATGGACAAAAGATAGTGAAATAAACCCTCACTTAGCCCTCTATAACCCTCCCTCCTAAACCACTACCCTCAAACCAAGCGTGGTTTTATTTTTCCCTCACTAACCTCACTAACTTTCACTCACTTAACTCTCTTAACCCTCAACCCAAGCAAACCCTTAATACCTGACATGTCCAATTAAAAAGTTTATACCCTAAATTTTTATTATTTGTTTTAGTTTTTCCATTATATCCTTCCTAGTCTATATATACAAAAGTTTCACTGTCAATAATGGAGAGAGGATATAATGGGAAAACTAAAAAAATAATAAAATATATGGTTTAAACTTTCTAATTGGACAAGTCATGGCCTAAACTCTAAGTTGGTATAAAATTCAGGATCTAAATTCTAATTAGTCCGCTGGAAATTGGGACCCTGGTTTTGGGGTTGTTTGGTACAGATCCCCTGAAACTCTTAAGATTTGTTTTCGTTTAAAAGAGTATTGACGAAAGAACATTGGATATATGTATCAAGTATATAAGGAGTCGCTTTATTCTTAGTCGACTCGGTATTGAAATAGTGAAAAGTTAATGAACCAAAATTCTAAACATTCAAAGGAAAAAAATAGAATCGGAATTAATTAGAAGTGAAATCAAATCAAACAAATATAATTGATTTGGTCTATTGGGTTGACTATTTTTATTGTTTAATAGACCAAACCAAAAATTAAATTTGTAGCTAATTTTTTTTTTTTTACTTATGCATACAATTATTGTATTTCAAAGTTTGGTCCAAATTTGGACTAGTAGTTAAATTATCATAGTCGGCCTTCAAAAAAACATACATAATTCTTTTAAAGTATACACATTTTTAATCAAAAAAATATGCATAGAATTAAGAATATTTATATAATTTTGTAAGTCTTAATTGATTCATGGTTTTGGACTGAAATCGAACCAAAAATCGAAACCAAAACCGAAAATGAATAAGAAATTGTAGTTTTTTCAAAGCACGACAGCATGTGCGCAGGTCCGCGGGTGCGAACGACCTCAACAAGCACGTACGAGTTTCCGGCAGGGAGCAGGGAAGAGGAGCGCCAGCTAGGGTTGCAAAGGAGAGATCGGAAGAGAGAGAGAGAGTGTGTTAGAGAGGAAGAGACGAGAGGATTCGGAAAAGAGATGAGGAGAATAAGATGATGCTTTCTCTCGATCTCCTCTCCATAAATTCATATTTTGTTTTATTTTTTCCAGAGATTATCACCATCATCATCATTACAAAATTTAATATGAAGTGCCAATTCAGGAGTAAGTATACATATTAAATTTTGTAATGATAATGATGGTGATAATCTCTGGAATATATATATATATATATATATATATATATATATATATATATATATATATTATTAGTCCCGGAGCTTGATCAAAGATGGTAGACTCTATGTCGAGATCAGAGGTTCAAACAAACGTTCCCCTTCTGATTATTCTCGAGATTCACGAGAAATACTATAATATAAATCTGATTACAAAAGTAACAATAATCAGAAAATAAATCTCACGTTCTTCCTCGCAATCGCAGTTGCTGACGGACAAAACTGAATTACAACTCAGAAAAAAGAGAAGAAAGAAAAAGATGAAAGATTCTTGCTGGGGTGATTAAGACCACCGTTGCTCAAAGCAAGATTCGTCCCACCATGATCTGCTTTCAAGAACCAGCAAGTTCACGAAGAACTTCTGGAACGCTCGTAAGTCAATATTTGAGACTTAAACGGGCTTCTTGGACTTTACGGACTCCCTTAACTCTCTTCTTGGTACATCTTTCAAAGGAGGCCAAGGGGCTCTATTTATAGAGTGGAGTGAGACTTCACCTCTTTTCCTATCCGATGTGGGACTAAAATACCAATACTCAAATATAGAGTTTGATATTTTAGATCATCCTACAATCAGCATAGAAGTGTGCCAGTCCACGCCTACCCCCCGAACACTCCCGTGCATGCACGAGACATCCTGGAGTCCGTGTCCGAGTCCGAGTCCGCACAACAAAAATCAACTTGCATCTTTGTTGGAATTAATCATTTTTCCTTCTAGGAAAATACTCCCACATGACACACACTTGTGTCCCACCACACCTCATTTGCACACCTCAACACAAGCAATGCATTATATTGAGATACTCACCATTTGGTGTAGCCGATGTGGGACTATCTTTCCTAGTCCAAAGGCAAAAACACCAATAATCTCCCACATATCTCAATATATGGGTGTCACGCCCCAGAACCAGAATACTGGAGAGCGGAGGCAGACATAGCCAGCTACGTATATTGAAATGGAAACCACCTCGATATACGATCACGACTGTCTAGATATATGAGGGTTTACTACAAGCCAACAGTCTCTTATGGTCATGAACAAGCCTAATGTCTCAATCACAAGCAAGTAAGTAAGGTCGCAAGATGTATGATCATTAAATATACAATAATAAGGCGTCTCAAATATTACATATTCAGCTGATCATGAAGCTAGTCGTTACAAAATATTAGGACTAGCAAGAGTTTAGTCGTACATGATCAACCCTAGGATTTGTTAATCATGTTTACAGCCCGTAGGCAGACAGTAAGTAAAAGTGCATCGAGCTAACAGGTGCTCGTCGGCTAAACGCCTCAAAAGAATAGTTTCACAATGAAGTGGGCAAGACAAAAGGAAAACCCACTCTAGGCCCGGGTTTCGTCTAGTTGTCACCATTGGGCTGGAAGCTTGGTAGATCCTCGGGAGCTGCTCCGAAATCTGGCCACACAAAACCAGCTGGGTCAACCCCAGAAAGAGCAAGTGCCACAAGGGGGCCACAAAATAAGAACAAAAGCCAGCAATTAGCACAAGAAAATCTAATATTAAAACTAGAATTTACGAAAAATATGTCAGGATGATATACGACGAGATAACCATAGAACTATTCCGATAGCCATGTTACAACCCGTAAACCAAACAAGGACCGGGGTTGTAACCCTTCATCTGAACAGAAATTGGTTTCCCACCATTTATCGGCAAGATAATAATGTAAGAAATCAAGACATGAAGCAATCTTGTACTGGATCAAGACATGGCTAGACTGGTTATATCTCATTCAATCAATCACGGCCAAGCAGATACTACGGCTTACTACTTTAACTAACTAGGGTTATCACAGGCCTAATTACTAACAAGATGCAGTGAGATTATTCCACAGCCACAAGCCCTGCAGACCATCCAGGTTACCCAGGTCAAAAATTAGGGGTTGAATTCTGGTGGGTACATCGTCCAGGAAACGCATGTACCCTTAAGTGACTTAGAAGGTGCAACACATGACAGTGTGCTGGAAATGTGCCCTACTCGAAGGCAGGCTACAGATCCCAAGAGCGCCCAGGTAACGGGATTGCCTGTAGCTGTGTCATCTCTTCATGACTACTGTGTTATTCTAGTTATTAACCTTAATCCATTTTGGTAGGTACCCCTGACCGTGGTACTCAGGAGTCCCATCCTAGACATGATGCAAGACAGGACAAGTGGATTTAACAAGCAAGCAAGAAAGAACTACCCATGGTGTCAAGGCAAGTCAAGTTAAGTTAGCCGTCGCAACAGCATTAAGTTATCAAGTCATGCTACAAGTCAGGAGTGCGTCGCCACGGGCCACTATCAAGTTATCAAGTCACAAGGATTAATTACAAGTTACAAGTTAGGTGTGCACCCCACTGGGTCACTAGCAAGGAGATCAGAAAATACCAGGATCATAATCCACAGAAAATCCCGAGAACCGTACTTATCATAAACAATTACTTGAAAACCGTGTTAGGCCGTGTCGGGTCAAGATAGTAGTGCTGTGTTGAACAGATCTCAGGAAAACCCAATCCACAAAAGAGAAACCAAGTCGAGAAATAAAACCAATACTCCAAGAGCCAATGGGTTAAGTAAGGGGTCAGGGTGCATGCGTCACGCAGCGTACGCGCAAGGGCGCGCGCGCAGGGGGAAGCGTACGCACCAGAGCACGCACGCGTAGGGGAGCAGCGTACGCGCAAGGGCACGCACGCAGGGGAACTGCGTACGCACAAGGGCACGCACGCAGGGAAGCAGCGTACGCGCAAGGGTACGCACGCAGGGAGCAGCATACGCGCAAGAGCACGCCCGCAGGGGAGCTACGTACGCGCAAGAGCACGCACGCGCAGGGTCTTCTTCTCCATGGCTGAGAAGAGGCTCCAATGGTTTCCAAGACTTCAAAACATCACAACTTAGCCATCCGAACTTTAAATCCGGATTTCCAAAGTTCCAACTATGGTGAAATGGAATTCTTTTCCACATGGAAACACCAAAACCCATAAAAATCCAACTTAAATAGATCAAAACCATGTAAATCCGAAAATAGGGAAAATTTAGATGTAGAACAATGGGGACTCCAAATCGCAAAATGCCAAGTTCTAATATTGATCACCATGTCCTAATCTAGCAAATGGACAAATAAAATAGGGTCCTCATGTGGTGGCAAGGTGCACTTGCCTATGGGTTGGTGTTGTGTAGAGGAAGGAGAAGAAGAAGATTAATGGAGGTTTATGAGGAGAGAGAGAAAGTTGGTGGAGTTTTAAAAAGGGTGGGATGTGGTGTGTTAAGGGTGGAGCATAGGCTAAGGTGTTCCAATACACATTAAACCAACCCAATCCAATTAAAACCGAGCCATGTCAAAACCTAAAATACGAGAAATACTGAAATTCCACAAGTGTCACGCCCCAGAACCAGAATACTGGAGAGCAGGGGAATGACTCAGCCAGCTACGTATTACGGGTAGATGAATACCGTATAATACGATCAATGCTGTCTAACCAGACGAGGGGGTGCATACTACATAAAAGTCTTTCTATGGTCACTTCACATCTATTGTCTCAATCATTCAAGCAAGAAACAGTAATAGAGAACATATAAGATAAAGCAGTAAGGCGTCCCAAACGCTCAGTCAAAATGTTCTTGAGATCTGGCTTTACAAAACATAGCCAGATGGTATAGCAAGTGTACACAATTGTTATCAGCTGCAATCTGACTTAATTACAATCATGTAAAAGTAAGTGCAAGATAATCCGACTAACATGTCGGTGCCAAACGGCAAAGTATACAGTAAATAACAAAACGAGTGGTGAAGTAAGGAACCCACTCGAGTCCTCCTGCAATCATTCCCCTAGTATTGACCATCTTGGAGGTAGAAGTAAGCTGGATCCTCGAGAACTGGCTCTAAATCTGGCCATGCAAAACCAGAGAGGTTAGACCTCTAATAGCAAGTACCACAAGGGAGCACGATATGAAGGATTAAACCAATAAGTAAAAGAATATGATAATAGATCTCTGCTTTCCACTAAGATTCATATCACATTACGACACTTCGAACCAACCTCCCAACCAAACAAGGACAGAAGTTGGCCCGTCATGTCCTGACATTCTGATCATTCCAGTTAGGTAACAGAGTAGGTACAGTACACAAACAAATCATCTTGAACGGCCAATCAACTACTACGGCTTGCTATTGTGAGTCCCAAGTTATCCTGGAATTATGTAATTAGGGATTCCTCAGTTCTTACTATGTGCGAGCAAGGCTAGTCTATCCAGTCAATCAATTGCGCCAATCATGTAATTAGACGAGTCCCAGCGGGACGCCCGTCGTTAATATAGCATGTACAATAATATAAGCAGATACCATTCCCTGCCCGTGTGACAGATTTACAGTATCTGTGGGAACCAGCCGGCCCGTCGGGCACTACTAGTCCCAAGGGGGCTGCCATATAAGAACTCGGGAATCCATTCTCTCCATACCATCATTATTTTATTTAACTTAATAGTCTCTACATTGAGTGAAGTCCCATGCCGTGGATCATGGTCATTCAAATAAGTACTTTTGTACGGGGTACGATATACGTAACTCTACAACGATACCCGTACGGCTATGTTGTAGGTCTTACATAGCGTAATGCAACAATCAAGTCTAACCACGGAGTAATCATGCCTTGACCATAAAGTACACATGCTGTTTTTTTGTAAGATAAATAAATAACTAAATAAATAAATAAATAATTTGAAACCTGCATGTGCCTGTATGCCAATATTCGGGATCGGCTAATCGAGTACAATAGTTTATTACATGAACGTGTCTCATTCATTCAATTTAATAAGATGATTAGCCAGTCTCTTAGTTCCAACTAGGAACGCATGATCAATTATTAGTCAATGTCACAATCATTATCAATGGTGACAAGGCATGAAAGTCAATTAGTATTACATGGGGTCGAGCCTATAACTCCTCAGAGTTAAGTTCTAGTCATACTGGGTATCCATGGATCAATCAAGACACATGACACATTCCACATAACAATCTGTATTAACAATATTAACATATCATGATTTTATCAAGTTCATGCCAAAAGGCGTAAGGATATAATAGAAGAATTATCATGCCATCATTAAATGGATAAGTTATAGAGCAAATAGTAACACCCAGGTTAGAAAGTCATGCCAACATGTCTATGCTAAGGCCAAAAGTCACGCCAACAAGTCTAGGCTTAAGGCCAAAAGTCATGCCAAGTCAAGTAGGAGTGAGCGTGAAAAGTGATGCATGTTGGCACGCACAGTGTGAGCGTGAAGGGAAATTCACGCATGCACAGTGTGAGCGTGAAAAAGTGAGCGTGGAAAATGAGCGTAGAAAATGGGCATGAAAAGTAAGCGTGGAAAAGTGATAAGAAATTCATGCACGCATGCAAAGATGGTGCGTAACTCAAAATTCACGCTGACATGTAAGGACGTGTGCGTGACTAAAAATTTACGCAAACATGTAAAGACGTGTGCGTGACTGAAAATCTACGCACTCATGCAAAGATGTGTGCGTGACTGAAAATTCACGCACGCTCATCAAGACGTGAGCGTGACTAGAAATTCACGCTAACACGTAAGAACGTGAGCGTGACTAAAATACACACAAACACGTAGAGACGTGTGCGTGACTGAAAATACACGCAGACACGTAAGAACGTGAGCGTGACTCAAAATCCACGCAGACATGTAAAGACGTGTGCGTGACTAAAAATTCACGCAGACACGTAATAACGTGTGCATGACTGAAAATCCACGCAGACACGTAAGAACGTGTGCGTGACTGAAAATCCACGCAGACACGTAATAACGTATGCGTGACTCAGGAACCTTCGTCCCAAGCCAGAAATGAAGTTCCCATGGTTCAGAACCCATGGACAACCGAGAATACACGCCAAGTTGGGAGATCAAACCCATGGTCAACCGAAAACACAAAACTTAGATCTGGGAGAAACAAGCCAACGAAATCAAAAATACTAAGTACTAAACTCTCTCAGGATCGTGAGAGGAAGAGAAATGAACCATAGAAATGGTTCTCCAAGCAAGAAGCAAGATTGCACTTGCCTGCTGCTACTGCTGGTAGGTGGAGAAGTGATGAGAGGAAGAAGAAGAAGAAGTAATGGTGAAGGAGAGTAACGAAGAGAGAGAAGGAGATGTGGCTTTAAATAGCAAAGGGGGTGGTAGGTAGGAGCTATTGGGCCGGGTTTAAGGGGGGGCTCATCCAAGGCCAACCCGAAAGCAAGGCAAAGAGGTAAAAAGCAGAAAATTAATTGCAGGAAATTAAAATGCAGATAATAAATACAGAAATAAAATTGCAGGAATAAAATTGCAGGAAATTAATTAGCATGAAAATTAAAGAGCAGATAATTAATCAGGAAATTAAAGGAATTTAAATACAGGATAATACATGATAAATACTAAATAAATATATTCAAGCAATATACGTATTAAAATACGCATTCTGGGAACGGGAAGTGACAACAAGTTGAGAAAAATAAAAATACATGCCAAAATTCAGATACGAGTATAAATACGAAATACGGGAAATACGGGAAATGAGGGTGACAACTCTACCCACCTTAAAAGAATTCCATCCTCGGAATTTAATCAAGGAGCTAGAGATTGTCACGACAAGTTACATTAAGCACAGGCAAGTTATACTAAGCAGTTCAATCATACAATCATACAATGCAAGCAAGGAAGGGAAAACGTAAGGCATAAGAAAGACATTATACCTCACGAGTCAAACAGGTAGGAATATCGCGATCGGATGTCGTCCTCACGCTCCCACGTTGACTCACCTAGAGAGTGATGACCCCAAGCAACACGGACTAATTTAATAGTCTTGTTCTTGAGTATCTTCTCCCTCTGGTCCAATATAGACACGGGCCTCTCCTCATACGAAAGGTTGGTACCAACAACCAATTCCGAATGATCTAGGATGTGGCTCGGGTCCGAAATATACCGTCGTAATTGGGACACATGGAATACATCATGCACCTCACTTAGCGACGGTGGAAGAGTGAGACGATAGGATACATCTCCTACTCGCTCTAGAATATCGAACGGCCCTATATACCTAGGACTAAGCTTTCCCCGCACGCCAAAGCGAATGACGCCGCGGTTAGGCGAGATCCTAAGGAATACATGGTCGCCGACAGCAAATTCTAAGGGACGTCGATGAGCATCGGCCCAATGGCGCTGGCGGTCCTGGGCAACTCGGAGGTGATCTCTGACCTTCCTGACCACTTCAACCGTCTGGGAAATCAATTCGGGTCCGAGCATCTGCCTCTCCCCGACATTGTCCTATGCTAGCGGAGATCTGCACTTCCGGCCATAAAGAGCCTCGAAGGGTGCCATCTGGATACTGGCCTGATAACTGTTGTTGTACGAGAATTCCACCAGGTGCAGATGATTCTTCCATGAACCACCGAAGTCAAGGGTACAGGATCTCAACATATCTTCAAGAGTCTGGATTGTGCGCTCTGATTGACCATCCGTCTGCGGGTGATAAGCTGAGCTGAATTGAAGGCGAGTCCCCAAACTCTTCTGCAAGCTGCACCAAAAGTGTGATGTGAATCTTGAATCCCTGTCCGAGGTGATGCTGACTGGCACACCGTGAAGCCTGACGATCTGCCTGAGATACATCTCTGCTAACTGCGCCGTCGACTGTCCAACTCTGAATGGGAGAAAGTGTGCCACCTTGGTAAGCCTGTCCACAATTACCCAAATAGCATCTCTGCCGGCCGGAGATCTGGGCAATCCGATCACGAAATCCATGGTTATATGCTTCCATTTCCATTCCGGGATCGGTAAGGGTTGAAGAAGTCCAGCGGGCCTCTGATGTTCAGCTTTAACCTGTTGGCAAACCAAATACCGAGAGACAAACTGGGCTATCTCCCTCTTCATGCCATTCCACCAGAAATGTTGACAAATATCACGGTACATCTTCGTACCACCCGGATGAATAGAATATTGTGAACTGTGGGCTTCTGCCATGACTTCCTGTCTGATATCTCCACTGGGTACACAAAGACGAGTGTCGTGCCGAAGTGTACCGTCTTCATGGATACATAACTCTGGCCTTCTTTCTACTTCACACTCTGCTCTGAGTCGTTGGATCTTGGAATCTGTTGACTGCGCTATCCGAATTCTCTCAACTATGCTGGACTGAACCTGTAGGCTGGCCATCAATGCCACGCTGGTTGGAAGAACCACTTCAATTCCCATCTTCTGAAGATCTGCCAATAATTCTGGTTGCGCCGTCAGGAAATACACTCCGGCTCTCCTGCTCAATGCATCTGCTACAACGTTGGCTTTCCTGGGATGATACTGCAAATCCACATCATAGTCCACTAGTAGCTCGAGCCATCTTTTCTGCCGTATATTAAGGTCCTTCTGGGTGAAAACATACTTCAGGCTCTTATGATCAGTAAAGATCTCCACTCTATCTCCGTACAAGTAGTGTCTCCACAACTTCAAAGCAAACACTATTGCCGCCAATTCTAAGTCATGGGTCGGGTAATTCTTCTCATGATCACGTAGTTGACGTGACGCATAAGATATTACCTTCCCATGCTACATCAAGACACACCCCAATCCTCTGTCTGAAGCGTCGCAATAAACTGTGAATCCTCCGATCCCATCTGAAAGGGTAAGAATGGGAGCCGTTATCAAACCTTGCTTCAACTTCTCAAATGATTCCTGATACTCTGCTGTCCAAACAAATGGCACATCCTTGCGGGTCAACTGGGTCATCGGCGCTGAAATCCTTGCGAAATCTGAAACGAACCGCCGGTAGTAGCCGGCCAATCCAAGGAAGCTGCGAACCTCTGCCACTGAGCTGGGTACCGGCTATGACTCGATAGCCACAATCTTCTGGGGATCCACTTCCACTCCTCCTCGGGTAATGATGTGACCCAAGTATGAAATACGATCGAGCCAGAACTCGCATTTACTGAATTTAGCGTACAACTGATGCTCCCTAAGCGTCTGGAGGACGACTCTGAGATGCTGCTCATGCTCTGATCCACTCTTGCTGTAGACCAGGATGTCATCTAGGAACACGATCACAAATTGATCCAAGTAAGGCATAAAAATACGATTCATGAGGTCCGTGAATACGGCCGGCGCATTGGTCGCTCCAAAGGGCATAACAAGAAACTCCCAATGTCCATACCTCGATTTGAATGCTGTCTTCGAGATGTCCTGCTCTCTGACTCTGATATGGTGGTATCCCTACCGCAAGTCGATCTTCGAGAATACTGAAGCCCCTTTGAGCTGATCAAACAAGTCATCTTTCCTCGGAAGAGGGTATCTGTTCTTGATTGTCACCGAATTTAAGGTACAATAATCAACACATAGCCTGGACGTACCATCCTTCTTTTTCACAAGAAGCATTGGGGCTCCCCAAGGCGATCCACTTGCACGGATGAATCCCTTGGTCCTCAGTTCTTCAATCATTTTGTATAAAATTTCTAACTCTGAAGGCGCCATCCTGTAGACTCGCTCTGATACTGGTGCTGTTCCGGGAATCAAGTCTATAGTGAACTCAATCTCCCGCTCCGGCGGCATCCCTGGAAGCTCCTCTGGAAAGACATCTGGAAACTCTTCAACTATCCGGGGTAACTGCACTGCTGCTACTGCCACCCGCAATGCTGGGGAAGATGGCTCCACTGCGCCTCTGGAAAACGAAAACTCTGGCTCGCCGGGGATACTAAAGACAACTCTACCAATATGGCAGTCTATCCTAGCATACTGGTTCCTCAACCAATCCATGCCTAGGACTACATCATAGTCTGCCATAGGAAACTCTATGAATCTAGCGGGGAACTCCCTACCGCTAACTACGATTCGACACGAGAAAAATACTCGATCTACTCCCACAAGGCCATTATCAGTAAGTATATTGAGCCTCACTGATAATGACTCGGGCTCCAATCCTATCCGTGTCGCGAATCGTGCAGACATAAATGAATGCGATGCACCAGAATCAAATAATACAGACGCTGGAGAGGAGTTGACGAGAATAGTACCTGCCACAACCTCATCTGGTGCAACTTCTTCTTCCATAGCCATCATCATGGCCTGACCTTGTCCTCTGGCTGCTGGTCCCCTCTGCTAGAAACCTCTCTGCCTATTCTGGATCTGAGCTTGGGCCTGTGCATACTGCTGGGGATGTTGTTGCTGGAATGCCTGAGACTGAGGCGGCAAGGGCCTCGAAGACTGATACTGCTGCTGCTGAACTGGTGCTGGGGCCGGTCCTCTCACCGAAGATCTAGAAGGGTTGGATGCTGATGAACCACCCCTATTCGGACAAGCCCCTACCCTATGATCTGCTGCTCCACAAGCCAGGCACAATCCCTGCGCCCTGCGACAGTCTGCCACCACATGCCCTGGCTTCCCGCAATGAGAACATCCTATCGCGGAAGTCTGCTTCTGCTTCTGCTGCTGCAGGTACGTCGGGGTCGAATGCTGAACCGACGTTACTGAGGCCGCCCGCCTCGGAGTTCCAATGGTCAATTTCCTAGCTGCCGGGGCTGGAGCTGATGATTGGTGCATCTGACTGTGGGACCGCTTCCTACCTCCAGTCCTATCCACGATCCTCTGGGAGGTGTACTCATGCCTCCTAGCTGCTCTCAAGACTGCATCGAACGTCTGGTGCTCGAACTGATCAACCACCAACAAGGTCTCCAAATGCAGTCCCTGCTGGAACCGCTGGGCCCTATCAAACTCGGTCGCCACCAAGGTGGGGGCAAACCTACTGAGTCTAGAAAACTCCGATGCATAATTGTCGACTGTTCTGCCTCCTTGCTTCAAGTTGGTAAATCTGGTCTGCAGGTCGTATCGAGCCACAGCATCGAAATACTTCGTCTGGAATCTCTCTCTAAATACTGCCCAAGCAATGGGTGCCACTAATCCCATGGCTTGCGCCGCCCACCAACTGCGAGTCAAGTCCAACAACTGCAGGCGTACCACCACCACCTTCTCGTTCTCGGGTGTTCTAGCTGCTTCCAGAATCACCTCGGTGTCCTGAAGCCATGCATCCACGGCAATCGCATCCTCGCTGCCGTCGAAGAAAGGAGGGTTCAATCGCTTGAAGCTGTTTGCCGCCTGGTTCCCTGGATGTCCTCCTCGGGTCAAAGCATCTTGAACTGTCTGGTGCAGGGCGTCGCTTCGACGATCCTGGGAAGCTATCAAGGTTCTGATGAGGCCTACTAAGGTACCATCATCTGGCTCTGCGGGCTGGACGGGCCGAACTGGTGACTCTCCTCCAGTAGGCACAACTCTGGAGGCTACCCCGGAATGTTGGACTTGATCTCCGGGTTGCTGCTGATCTACGGGAAGTGCTCCATCTCGTTGATCGGTAGGACCAGGTACAGTGCCACTGAAGAAGACGACACAGGGAACAATAAGGAAAGGACCAGGACAGATCAATGATATAAGCACAAGATCAGGGCAAGAATCCAGGGATTCAGAGGATACGAACAGAGATCAAGGACGAGTACTGATTGAGACATCTATCTGGTAAACCCTCACATATCTTGATTTACAAGACCTGCATGGGCCACCACTTAAACCATGTCACGCCCCAGAACCAGAATACTGGAGAGCGGAGGCAGACATAGCCAGCTACGTATATTGAAATGGAAACTACCTCGATATACGGTCACGGCTGTCTAGATATATGAGGGTTTACTACAAGCCAACAGTCTCTTATGGTCATGAACAAGCCTAATGTCTCAATCACAAGCAAGTAAGTAAGGTCGCAAGATGTATGATCATTAAATATACAATAATAAGGCGTCCCAAATATTACATATTCAGCTGATCATAAAGCTAGTCGTTACAAAATGTTAGGACTAGCAAGAGTTTAGTCGTACATGATCAACCCTAGGATTTGTTAATCATGTTTACAGCCCGTAGGCAGACAATAAGTAAAAGTGCATCGAGCTAACAGGTGCTCGTCGGCTAAACGCCTCAAAAGAATAGTTTCACAATGAAGTGGGCAAGACAAAAGGAAAACCCACTCTAGGCCCGGGTTTTGTCTAGTTGTCACCATTGGACTGGAAGCTTGGTAGATCCTCGGGAGCTGCTCCGAAATCTGGCCACACAAAACCAGCTGGTTCAACCCCAGAAAAAGTAAGTGCCACAAGGGGGCCACAAAATGAGAACAAAAGCCAGCAATTAGCACAAGAAAATCTAATATTAAAACTAGAATTTACGAAAAACATGTCAGGATGATATACGACGAGATAACCATAGAACTATTCCGATAGCCAGGTTACAACCCGTAAACCAAACAAGGACCGGGGTTGTAACCCTTCATCTGAACAGAACTTGGATTTCCACCATTTATCGGCAAGATAATAATGTAAGAAATCAAGACAGGAAGCAATCTTGTACTGGATCAAGACATGGCTAGACTGGTTATACCTCATTCAATCAATCACGGCCAAGCAGATACTACGGCTTACTACTTTAACTAACTAGGGTTATCACAGGCCTAATTACTAACAAGATGCAGTGAGATTATTCCACAGCCACAAGCCCTGCAGACCATCCAGGTTACCCAGGTCAAAAATTAAGGGTTGAATTCTGGTGGGTACATCGTCCAGGAAACGCATGTACCCTTAAGTGACTTAGAAGGTGCAACATATGACAGTGTGCTGGAAATGTGCCCTACTCGACGGCAGGCTACAGATCCCAAGAGCGCCCAGGTAACGGGATTGCCTGTAGCTGTGTCATCTCTTCATGACTACTGTGTTATTCTAGTTATTAACCTTAATCCTTTTGGTAGGTACCCCTGACCGTGGTACTCAGGAGTCCCATCCTAGACATGATGCAAGACAGGACAAGTGGATTTAACAAGCAAGCAAGAAAGAACTACCCACGGTGTCAAGGCAGGTCAAGTTAAGTTAGCCGTCGCAACAGCATTAAGTTATCAAGTCATGCTACAAGTCAGGAGTGCGCCGCCACGGGTCACTATCAAGTTATCAAGTCACAAGGATTAATTACAAGTTACAAGTTAGGTGTGCACCCCACTGGTTCACTAGCAAGGAGATCAAAAAATACCAGGATCATAATCCACAGAAAATCTCGAGAACCGTACTAGTCATAAACAATTACTTGAAAACCGTGTTAGGCCCTGTCGGGTCAAGATAGTAGTGCTGTGTTGAACAGATCTCAGGAAAACCTAATCCACAAAAGAGAAACCAAGTCGAGAAATAAAACCAATACTCCAAGAGCCAATGGGTTAAGCAAGGGGTTAGGGTGCATGGGTCACGCAGCGTACGCGCAAGGGCGCACGCGCAGGGGGAAGCGTACGCACAAGAGCACGCACGCGCAGGGGAGCAGCATACGCGCAAGGGCACGCACGCAGGGGAGCTGCGTACGCGCAAGGGCACGCACGCAGGGGAGCAGCGTACGCGCAAGGGTACGCACGCAGGGAGCAACGTACGCACAAGAGCACGTCCGTAGGGGAGTTGCGTACGCGCAAGAGCACGCACGCGCAGGGTCTTCTTCTCCATAGCTGAGAAGAGGCTCCAATGGTTCCCAAGACTTCAAAACATCACAACTTGGCCATCCGAACTTCAAATTCGGATTTCCAAAGTTCCAACTAGGGTGAAATAGAATTCTCTTTCACATGGAAACACCAAAACCCATAAAAATCCAACTTAAATAGATCAAAACCATGTAAATCCGAAAATAGAGAAAACTTAGATCTAGAACAATGGGGACTCCAAATCGCAAAATGCCAAGTTCTAATGTTGATCACCATGTCCTAATCTAGCAAATGGACAAATAAAATAGGGTCCTCATGTGGTGGCAAGGTGCACTTGCCTATAGGTTGGTGTTGTGTAGAGGAAGGAGAAGAAGAAGATTAATGGAGGTTTATGAGGAGAGAGAGAAAGTTGGTGGAGTTTTAAAGAGGGTGGGATGTGGTGTGTTGAGGGTGGAGCATTGGCTAAGGTGTTCCAATACACATTAAACCAAACCAAACCAACCCAATCCAATTAAAACCGAGTTATGTCAAAATCCAAAATACGAGAAATACTGAAATTTCACAAGTTGAAAAAAATAAAAATACATGCCAAAATCCAGATACGAGTATAAATACGGAATACGGGAAATACGAAAAATAAGGGTGACAAGGGGTTGAGGGTTCTCCACAGTGACTGCTTATCATGCATTAGGAGAGATGTCACTACGACTTGAATCTTCCCGTATAGGTTAAATAACAGCATGATACAATAATGGACTAAGCCTTGAATTCTGTACCATAACTATAATTTTTCCTACTCACATAATGACATCAACTGTGCTTCTGGCTACACATTAAAGGCCTTGTGTCAGCCTGGTTTCAGTGTATAATTTTTGGGCGCCTACAAGTTTACCCTCAAGAGACGGTCTGATATCTCTGTCCATATACTATAGGTGAGTTATTTATAAAGAGTCATGGCATGAAGCATTGCGCTTCTTTGCGGTGCTACACCGCTATGACATGGATTAAATTCGAGGCTTTACCCCACCTGGGTACCTCATCGTAGTGTCATACTACTGTAGCATGAGGTCACAAGCCTCTTTGTAGTGCCAAACTACCCAGCATGAAGCCTTGCACTTCTGTGCGGTGTTACGTCGCTATGACATGGCTTGCGAAGCTGACACTTTACCCTACCTGGTACCTCTTCGTGGTATCATGCCACTGTAACATGAGGACATCGTCCTCTTTGTAGTGTTGTCTATCTCTCTTTATTACGATTATCATACAACATTAGGCCACCTGCCTATTTGCGGTGCTACTCCGCTGTGACTTGGCTCACAAAGCCGAGGCATTACCCCTACCTGGGAACCTCATGGTGGAGTCACCCCACTATAGCATGGAGTTACACTCCTTGTAGTGTTGCGCTACCGTGCTTCCTGTAAAGCACTCCAGGCATTCACTCTGCCTGAGAACTCATTAAGGCAATTAAGCCAACCTTCCCACGGGATCCGTTTTTTGCAGAAAAAATAGTAGACAATAGTGGTTGTAGGTCCGTAACCTCTGTCATGATCCGCACCCGCTTTTCGGACGCGAACTCGTGAGCAAGCTAGCTACGTATCGAGCGGACTCCAGTCCGACCCGAATACGTAAACATTGTCAAGGCTATGGTAAACTACCAAATCATGGCAAACCAATCTATATCTCAAATCTATAATAAGTGTACGAAACATGAATGAACACTATGGGTCATGGTCTGCAGCCCACTAGCATATATGTCCGATAAGACTCAAAGAATATAACAAGAGTCTCTAAAGTGAATCAATAAGCAGGATATCTCATGATAAGGAATATAGAGCACGAAAGGATAACAATGTAATATCAATGACAAATACCTGAACCATGCATCACAATCATCTACCATCCCGCTCTGCTAACTAACTCCATGCAATCGCTAAACCTGAAGAGGTCATCAGGTCCTCAGGGGACATAGCAAGATACATAAAAATATGCCTATCTAGCAGTTTAATCATGTATGAGAATATAAACAGGATATAAACAAGGAACGACACTAACATGGCAAGAGACTACGACCAAACTGCTAACAAGTGACTAACGACAAATGGTTACTAACAGGTGACTATGAATTAGAATACCAGAACAACTACACGTAACTGAACTGCTAGATGAACAAATGAACACGAGATCAATGGAATACCAAACCCTCGTCCCGAGTGGACTCACAAGTTTGAACTAATCACTAATCCTCGTCCCGAGTGTGGACTCTCTGGTTAGTTCACGGCAAGGCACCCTCGTCCCGAGTGTGGACTCTCTGGTGCAAATAATAAGTCAACATCCTCGTCCCGAGTGTGGACTTCCGGATGTAAAAAGATCAAGACAAACACCCTCGTCCCGAGTGGACTCTCTGGTGCAAAGGAACAAACACTCTCGTCCCGAGTGTGGACTCTCTGGTATAACTGATCAACCCTCGTCCCGAGTGTGGACTCTCTGGTTGAGGAACAACGATAACAAGAATTCAGCAGTTCAACTACACGTACTCGTTCTATGACACGACTCAAACAAGGTACTGGCGAGACAAGGTACGACTCAGTCAAGATACAGTCAAGTCCAGTATAACTACACTGTCAAGTCGAACAAGACCGTAAACTGGTGAACACGTGTCACTACCACTTTTCTAGCTTGGGGGTATTTTGGTCATTTTTCAAATTTTGGGAATTTTTGGAATTATTATGTATTATTATGATTTATTAGAATTAATATGATTTTTGGTGATTTTTAGGAGAATTGATTTTGGGCCTATAGTTGACTTTGACTTGTGTTGACTAGAAGATTAACCTAGTGACTAATCTAGGTTATGGCCACTTAATTAGGTTAAGTAACCTTGTTTTGACCTATTTTAGTGAGGGTTAGTCATTGGAACTAGTTAGGAGTGATTTGGAGTTGTTTAGGCTAATATGGCTTAAAACTTCATAAGTCATGACTTATGGTTCTAACCATTTAATAAAACAACTTAGCCATAGCCTATGTGACTTGGCCCAAAGCCCAAATTAGCAACCCTAACATTTTGTCCATCCAACCTAGGGATTCCCCCACTATTTAATCTCTCCTAAAATCTAGGGCTAGCCTCTTCCTTAGGAATTTATTGCAAGAGAAGAAAGAGGTGAGTCCCCATGTTCAAAAATCCCTAGAAAATCCATTTTTTCTCCTTTTTAATCCAAACAAATTGCAATAGGTTCTAATTATTGTTTTCTTGCTGTTGGAATTGGTTGTTCTCAGTTTTCTAACAATTTGGGGGAGTTTCACCATCAAGGAGAACATCACTCATTAAAGCTTTTTGAGAGTTTTGATTCATAGAGGTAACTCTCTATTTCCTCCATAAAATTCTGGTTTAATGGCATGTATAGGGAGCCCTAGACCTAACCTAACTATAGGAATAGGAATCCCCAGGTTTTTGTGTCGTTTCGTATCCTAACAGGACACGTATCAGTGTCCTGCTCCTTGTGTTTGTGAAAATGCCTCAGTGAACTTTTTGTGTTAATTTTGAATTTGTATTTGAATGGAAATTTGCATTGTTGTGTCGCTTATTCATTTCTGAAGCTCTGATTCGATTTCGTGCTTGTGTCGTGTCGTTAGGACACTCGTACACACGCACTTGGACACGCGCGCGCGGCTACAGGAATCCTCTGCCTATCGGGCTACCCACAAGACACGACACGGCGTGTCTTGACACGAAATTTTGTGGGGACTTAGGGGCATCATCTGTCATCCCTCTCCCCAAGTTTCATGACATTTCATGGTCGGGTTTGGGAGTTATTGGCCGTGCACGAGGAAAACACTGAATTGTGCACACTGTGTAAACACGTACTGACACGGCCCTACAACTCTGGACACGACACGCACTGACACGATGCAGACACATGAACACGAGCACCTATACCTAGTCTAGTTGGGGACACGAGCACGAGGCCTATGATGGTCTGTGTCGGGTGCACGACACGCGTGCACCCCCGCACGAGACTGTCACAGTCTCTGTGTCAAGTGCTCACCGTTTTCGTGTTTTATCCTATTGGACACGTTTGTGTCCTCGTTCTGGGACACAAACACATGGTAAGACACGTGTGCAATGTATGTATAGGTTACCAACCACTGTTTTATTATTTTAATTGATTTTGTATTGTTAAAACTCGATTACCCTCATTTCCCAGTTTTTCTAAATTCCTGTGTATCAATGGGATTTCTGATTTTTTTTCCCAGTTTACAAAACTGAGTTTTGGGAATCATTTTAACCCACTTAACACAGTTTATTACATGTAATTAAGTGCCTTATGTGTTCTCCTATGTGAATGCTACTTGTAGGTTAATTTTTAGGTGTTTTGGCCTTGTTTTCAATTCGAAATGAAGAGTGGACTGTTCATATGAAAACTGAGTTAGAAAATCTGAATTTGTTTTATATATATACTTGTGTACTGTAGAAGGAAGTCATGAGATGATTTTTCCTTCCCTTTAAACTGATTTTAACAGCTGGTATATTATGTGGTTGGTTTTAAATTAAAATCTGAGATTGTAGGTTTATGTTACAAGTGTATTTACTGTCTTATGAAGGGTCAATTGATGCAAACCTGATTTTGAATGTATACTATGTATAGGCTGTCACCTAGCTTGGTTTGACACCTGAGATTGACACCATGGTGACACACACACACACATGTTTCAGTCTATACAATCATATCCCTGTCACTTTGTACAGCCCACTTGCACACACATGTTGAACACCCATGCTCTCACACACATTCATGAGTACTGTCACATACACTTCCCACTCTTACACACACAATCATGCTGCACCCACACTCACAGTTCCCTCACTCATCACCACACACACACACACATACACATTGACACCATTTCACCCACCCTCTCTACATACCCTATTGTATACACATAATGTAATGTATAAATAATGTAGTGTATATGCATATAAGGTAATGTGTGTATATGTATAGTTTGTGTATCATGTGGATATCTAATGTAGGTATTTTCCAATGAGTTTATAGGTTATGTAGTATGTATATATCAAGAGTGTTAGGTTTTAGACTTAGATTGGACTGGTGAATGTGTTAGTGATGGCCTATAGGCATGCTATAGCATATGGCCTGTATGTGAGTCTGTTTGACTAACAGGCCTAGATTGGGCTTGTATAGCTTACTAGACCTAGAATAGACTTGCTAGACTAGTTTGACCTAGTGTGGACTTGTTTGACCTAATTTGACCATAGTTGACCTAGTTTGACTTCTAGGGTTGACCAGAGTTGACCAAGAGTTAACTTTGGCCTAGTTTGACCTAGATTCATGTAGAATGCATGGTAGAGCTTCATTTTATAATTTTGGACTTGTTGTGACTTGTGCTGTTCTGAATAGGAGCCAGACACCACTCCTCGGACAGTACTTTTCAGTTGGACACTCAGATACCAGACGAGTACATTCTCTGATCATTTCATATCCTGTTAGAATTATTTTCCTGCTTTAGATTACTTTACTTGATATTGTCACGTCGGTAACACGGATTAGTACTATATGGATCCATTCTTGAGATGTTATCCCCTCAGGGAGCATCGTATACTACATGTTCTGTGCGTTTCACTTATATGGTGTATCACTATGCTTCACGATTCTTCGATCACTTATGACATGTACTCTCATGATCACAGAGTCTTCCCAGAATCACCCATTTATAGGCATTCCCAGAATCACCCCATTGTGGGCATTTCCAGAATCACCCCTTGTGGGCCTTCACATGGAATTATAACATAACCTGGCTGGATCCTTGTGTATTGATTGGGGGTACGGAGGAGTAGAAGTAAACATGTGAATAATATCCAAGTAGTGTAGTTCCCAGAATCACTCCATAGTATAGTTCCCATAATCTCCTATGCCATTCACATGTTTATATTGTACTCTGACCCACTAGACACAGTTAGCTCTCTATTACAGTATATCTATTTCCATTACAGTTTTCTCTGTTTACATTCCATGTTTCTTTCAGTTTCCTGTATCTTACTCTACTGCATGTCTATATTTTCTAACTTGCTATGATCTGTTGAGATGTATTGTGCTCGCTCCTGTCCTGACTGGACCTGTTAAAAATATTACAGAAGACGAGGAGGAGGCTGGTGTGGATACCTATTACGGTGCCACCTTAGATGAGATGTTGGACCTGGACCATCAGCAGGCCCCACTAGCTGTGGATGACACACCCTTAGACTAGGATGCTTTTATTTCAGTATTTCATGGATGATTGTACTTATTGATACTTGGGATCTGGGATTTGTATTATCTTAGACACTTAGACTTTCTGATGTAATTGGGATTTCCTTTCATTTCAGCAGTTTCATTT